>JAMZAV010004346.1:0-76574 GCA_024449915.1 Sweltsa coloradensis
TTTTTTATTGAGATTTTCAACCGTAATATTTTATTTTTCCCTAGGCCCTTTTTCCCCCTATTTCCCCCCCCCCAACAAACTCCCAAAAATTTTTTTTTTTTTACCAAAAACCCCGGAAAAAATTTTTGTTTTAGAATTTTAATTTTTCGATGATTTTTTTACATTTGGTCAGTTGGGTAAAAAATCACTTGGGCAAAAAACGATTAATTTTTTATATTAATATATAATTTCGAATTCTATGACGATTATTTTGGATCCTTTGGGGTTTTGGGATCGTTGGGATTTGGATCCTTGGACCCACCCTTTATTTTATTATTATTATTATTTTATTAATTATTATTATTATTATTATTTTTTATTATTTATTATTATTTTATTATTAATTTTTTAAAATTATTATTTTTTATTATTATTATTATTATTATTATTATTATTATTATATTTTTATTATTAGATTATCTAAGCAACAGTACATTTTTGTTTCATTTTAGCGAATAAGGGGAGCGGAAGCGAACCCGAAGCCCCTTTACACATTTGTGCCCCGACCACGTAAAAAAAAAAACTAAAATTAAATAAACTAAAATAAAAAACTTACATTGCATGACATGCCCCTTTGAAAAAATGATGAGATAAAAAAAAATAAATTTTAAAATTGATATCAGTAAAAGTAATAAAAAAAATTTAAAAAAACTGGTTAGAAAAAAGTGAAAAAAAAATGTTTATATTGATAGAGTAATAAAATAAGAAAATTTTTGAAAAATGAATCGATTCAACCCTAAAAAAAAGCCATGAAATATGTTCTTATTTAAAATTGATGCATCGCGTTTCATTTGCCACTTTGTTTTTTAAAAATTTATTAAGATTTTTAAGAGAAGAGGATGAAATTGTAGAGAACTTTTTCTATGGTACATAATAAAAACATAAAATGTTTAAATTCTCTTCTGAGACAAAGACAAAGACTAACTCTTCAAAAAAAATATGTTTAATTTTAAAATAAAACAGCTTTATTTCCCTTTACTTATCCCGACCTTATAAATTCTACATTCAAAACTGTTTAGACGTTGAGCAATACAAGTGTTTTTGAAGACTTTAATTAAAAAAAAAATTAAAAATTTTGGACCATCACCAACAACGGCGCCTCAGGGTTGGTTTGGGTGTGCTTTAAATTTATGTCCCTCCCCAAAAACGTTCTGCGACTGAGTGGGTAGACTCTAAATACGATTTATTATAAAATTTTTATATTTAAAAAATTTTAAAAAAATTTTTTATTTACGATTTTCGGGAATTGGTTGTGAGTGGGTGCCTCCCAATTTTAGTTTGTGATAAAATAAATAGGGGGTTTTGCATGTTTTTGAAATATTTTGTGTTGGCGTGCGTTGTACAACGAAATCCAAAAAATTATTAAATGATCTAGGTGTTTCCAAATTAAATAAATTTTGGAATGATCTCTTAAAGGGTTTTTAACTGCTAACTTAAAAAAATATTTTTCATTAGCAAATTTAGTAATTTAAAATTTTAGCAATTACAGAAAAGTTATTGGGGCCCCTGACCCCCAAAAAAAATTGTAAAAAATGATATTTTTAGAGCTAGGTTCCCACGGAAAAAAATTCCCATAAGAAATAACTGGGGACGATCTTTATCCCCGTGACCTTTGGAGGTTTTTGATCCAAAAAATTATTGGCCATTTTTGGTATCTCACCCTTTTCTGAAATTCTTATATTTTGTTTGGTAATTTGGAAAGTATTTCGGTAAAAATATGCTGATTACCAAGATGGGGTGTGTTTTTGGGAATGATTTTTTTTTCGTGTTTGGGGGGTTATTTGGGCACAGTTTTCAAGACAGATGTTAAAAGGGGATTTTAGTTTGGTACTATGCCTATTCTGTGGACCAAAAAATAAGCAGGTTAAAGCCGTTTTAAGAAATTTTACCAAACACCAATTTTGCCAAATTTCTGGATAAAAAAAATTAAAAAATTCTGTTAAAATCACAGTTACAAGATTGATTTTTTTAAACGGTCATTTAAAGTAAGTATTTTGCTATTTTCCCCAGGGGGAAAAAAAAAAATTTTGGGGTTTTTAGCCCTTTTTAAAAGCAGCGGGAATGAAATTTGTGTATTGCATCTGATTGGAGCTCTAAATATTTCAAATTTGATTGGCAGTTTTAATTTTTATTTAAATGTTTTTCATTATTTAATTTGTCTTATACAGGGTTAACAAAATAATGTAAAACAGTGTGGTGTATGTAAATGTCATGGATTGAATGCCCAACTAAACTAAATTTAACTGTAAGTTTAATCGGGGGGGGGGGGGGGGGAGGATTCGGACTCTGGGGAAAAATTTCCCAGCCGCCAAGGGCCCTTTTTCGCTCAAGGCAAAAACTTTTTCCCATTAAAATTATTTTGTTACATTGTTACAAAAAATAGCACTCGAATGATTACCATTGTTTAAAATGTTCTTAGCTATTTTGGGGAAAAAATTTTTTAATTTGTTTTCCCTTATTTACGGGCCCAACGGCGAAAATTTTTTTCATGATACTACGTTATTCTTTATTTTTAAACTGTCCAAAATAAAGGGATTACCGTTTTGTGTATAAAGAAAAAACACTTCGTAAAATAAACACAAATTTGTACTTTTGTTAATTTTTTCACTGAATGTACTTATGTAACTAGATACACGATCCTGACAACAAAGAAAATAAAGGGAAAGAAAAAATTAGAAGTTGTGTCCATCTGTCGTTCTGAGAAGTGCGAACGATCTACTACAAGACTCAGTCTAAATTTTTTAGAGAGGTTTTTTCAATGGCTAGTAGACCCAAATTTACGGTTTCCCCAACACTCGCAGGCACGATTTTATTTGGCGCAACTTGAAACGATCTTTCGCCCCCTCATAGACGGCGGAAAGTCACGGAAATCACTGATATTTTGGAGAATTTCATGAATGACATCGAGTGTTAAACACACTTGAATTTTTGGGTTTTGAGTTTGATTTTGAAAAATGATACACGACGTGGGGGCAGGCATTTAACACCAGGTGGGGGGGGGGGGGGGAGGGGGCAAACCTTTTTTTGGGGGGGGGAGGTTCCCCCCGGGGGCCCCCCCCCGTAGCCGCCCCCCCACGGTAGAAAACCATGCTTTGCGAAAAAAAACTGGTCTGGTCAATTATTTTAACTTTTTTTTTGACTGCATGTTTATTATACAACGTGCCCATAATTTCCGGTACGAACAATTATTGATATCGTCATTAAAATTTACCCTTTGTTTGAAATAGGGCTTTATAAAGGGTTTTTTCCATTTTTATGAAAGTAATTTTTCCGAAAAAAACAAACTGAATTTTTTTTGGTGGATTTCTTTTTTTGTTTATTAAGGTTAAAGGCGCGTAAACGTTAGGTCATTTAGGCAATGTAGCCTAGGGGTTTTTGGGGGGAATTTTCCCATGCTGGTCAGACCCGGGGGGATTCCACGTCCAGCAATTGTTCAACGGACGATGATTGATAAAAGCTAATTTTGTAGGACAATGCGTAAAATTTGGGGGCGTCACAGGGTGGGGGGGGGGGGGAAATGGGGGCTTTTGCCCCCAACCCCTTGAAAGCCGTAATGCCTTTTTAACTACACACATACCGAGATTATGCCACCGCCTTTTTTTTTTAGTTTTGCTTCTAGAAAAAAGTTTTTTTAATCATATTTAAAAATGACATCCTTTCTTTTTAAAGAAAAGGAAAACGAAAACGTGCATTTGCCAAACTCTAAATTTTAGGGAATTCTAGCGGCGGCATTAAAAACTCATACCACTACCTATACAAAAACGGCGTCCCCTTCGCTTTTGTGAAAATAAGAAAAACATGAACATATTTATGCTTTAAATTAAAAAAAAGGGTTCCAAAATTTTTAAATGGTCTTCTTTTTTTTTTAAATAAACGGGGTTTATCTGCCCTGCTAAAGCACTTTGCAATTAAGAAAAATGAGTATTAAAAAACCTAAAATTCTGCGCACGAAATCACTGATAAGAACGTTCTTACTCAAATGCAGAATGGTTCGTACGTGCTTTTTAAAGATGTTTTTAAAAATTGAAGTGTTATAATTGTGTTTGTAATTGCAGCAAAAACGGGGCCCAACCAGGGTATTTGACTTTCAAAAAAATACTTTTTCTTTTCCCAAAAAACAAAAATTTAAAATTATATTTTTTATTGGATGAGCAAAGCGAAGACTAAATTTCACAGCCCCCCCCAAAAAAAATTAGCTCGGGTTTTTTTTTTTTTTTTTTCCTGCTGTTGCACGTTTCCGGGCAAAGGGGAAATGCGTTTTGATAAAAATTGGAGGGGACCTTCGTTTTCTTGAATTAGACTTCCCACGTTTTTTGGTACAACAAAGAAATATTTCCGGAATATCGTATTTACGATTTTTTCGATTTTTATTGTGATTTTTTGTGACTTTTGGGGCCCGATTCGACCAAACGGGGGGTGCTACAAAAATCATATTTCACTGGACTTTAAAGGTTATTTATCTAATACATTTTGAAAAAAAAAGTTGAAAAAGTAAGCCAGAATACATAGAAATAGAGGCTTAATATGAGTTTTTTGTTTTTTTGTTCGTATTTCATCCCATTTGGCCATTTTGTGCCCAAAGGGGTGGGGCTACAAGTTCTATTATCATGGACATTAAGGTTATGGGATTAGTACATTTTAAAAGAAAAAGTTGAAAAAATTCAAAATCAATAAAAATAAACATTTAAATATAAGTTTTCACAGTAAAAAAACCAATTGCAAAGTAACAATAGAAACTTACACAATTACCTTAAATGCTAGGCAGCAAAACAAAGACTTGCAAAAGTAATATATCCCACGCAAACTAAAAACTTAAACAGCTCATCCTAAACGCGGCGGGATTTAGCTTTTTCCTAGTAGCAATCTTCTTTGAGTAAAGAAAACGCTAAAGTGACACAAGAAGGGTTTTTTGGAGCGGGTTTGGTTCTTCTACAATGCTACCTTTAGTGTTAGTAACAAGCTAAATAAGTCTTTTGTCCCTATCGGAAAATATAAGCAGAAATAATCAAGTATGTATAGTAATTCAGTATAGATAAAAAAAATTTTTCATTAACTTACATAATATTTTTTTTATCCGAAAATTTTCCAAAGAGTTTTTAAAAGCTTACTTACTCTTCTTTACAAGCAGGTTTTCCCTTTTCCCTATCTTAAAAATTTAAAAGAAATTTCGTTTTAAGTGGATTAAAAAATCGTATGACATTTTCACAAAAAAGAAAAGTCAGTTTTAAATTAATTCGAAATTTGAAACCAATAAGTCGGTAGCACCCCAAATAGATTTCCCCAAAATTTTGGCCAAAATTTTTGTCTACAACAACACGAAATTTTGGACGTGAGGGAATGCACCTAAAATTTTGGATTTATTATAAAAAGGTTGTTGGGAATTTTCCTTTTTTTTAAAAGTCTGCTATGGGGCCCTACTGGCTCGGCTTTGCCCCCACCCGGGAAAAAACCCTGCGGACGCCCCTTTGCCGAAATCCGTGCCAATTACATCCCTAAATCCTTGGACTCGTTTTAAAATGAACGCGTATACCAAAAAATCCCCCCTTTGGAACGAACTCTTAAACTGAAAATTTGGCTTTCCCAATAAAGGGAAACTTGACGGGTCTAGTTTTTTTTGTTTTAATTTATTGAGTTCATTTTTTTTGAATTATTAAAACCTTCACAATTAAAAATGGTATTATCCAAAATTTACAATAAAAAAAAGCTGGGGTTTTAAAACACCAAAAATTATATAAACTTTTTCTTCCACTAGGGATTAAAACATACCGGGGGAGAGCTTGGCCCAAGCCCAAAATTACACGACAAACGATTACTAGCTCCAAAAAAACGTTATTATTTATTTTTTTTATTATAAGTATTAGAAGAGTTACCAAAACCCAATGGGGCAAATCAAGCATAGACAACGTTTTTAAAAAGGGAATTTTTAAATTTGAAAACCATTAAAAATTTTTAACAAAAATTTTAATAATAGGAATTTTTTAAAAAAAAAAAAATAAAAAAGATAGAAAAAGAGACAAAAGGGGAAATAAACTAGTGGTAAATTATTATTCTAAAAACTTGAGTGATCCAGATTTAAATTTAACAATAAATTTTTAGAGCGAGATCAAAGTCTGTTCTGAGGTTTTTTTCATATTTTTAAAAAATGCGCAACGACCATAAAAACTTTTCTGAGAGACATTTCAGGTCAAAACTTTACGGCGCGATATTTTTTGCCCAAAAGCCAACAAAAAACCAAAATAATTATACGGGCAAAGTTGTCACGGGGTTCTCGGTTATTTTTAGAACAGGACTTTTTTTTTCTGTTTAAGGATCGGGGTGTTGCCACCCACAGTGCTCCTGTGTCACCAATTTGTTCATGACGTCGACTGTCAAAACAGGATATGAAAATTCATCTTTGTTTTTCCCCATTTTTTTTATCGTTTAGATAAATTAAATTTTCCTTGGCGTGCAGTGCATATCAGGCTAGCTCATCCCACTGCTTGGGGGAAAAAAGTCAAAATTTTGATGGCGTCTAATTTTATCACGTTTGGGGGGTTTATGCGAAAATGGTGAAACGGGGAAAAAAATTTTGTACAATGATAGATGTAGTAGATAGATTTTTTATTTACTTAAATATCAGTGTCAAATATTACTCTTTGCAGGAAAATTTAAAAGTTATAATTATAATTAAAAATAAAATGAAGAATTTTAATGATATACACAGTGTTAGAGAAAGAATAGTTTAAAATAAAGCATAAAAAGATAATTGATATGGATATTGATATGTTGATGATTTATAATATTGATATATATATATTTATGTGATTTTTAATTGATTAATAAAGATAAAAAACAGTGTTTTTGTTAAAAAGAGTAATGCAAAACATAGCTGCCTATTAAATTAAAAAACATATAAATAAAGAAAAGTTTTTATATAAAACCCTTTTTTTTATGTGATATTGTGATAATAATAATTGCTGATGGCACAGAAACAGCAATGAGTACAGGGGAAGTGTTAGTATAATATGATGGGGTTTTTGATATTATGTTTTTGGGAAATAGAGTAGATGCAAATATGCCCTACTAGATTAAAAATTCTATAGAATAAAAAAAAATTGGATATAAAAAAATAATTGATTGATAGTGTGAAATTGGCTAATGGGGACAGAAAACAGCAATGATGTACAGTAGAATGTGTCTATAATATATAAATTTAAAATATATTAATATTTTGAATAAAAAAAAGTTGGGTATAAGCAAATTGTGATATTTTGATGAGAATTGCTGATGGCCAGAAAACAGCAATTGGAGGGTGACAGCAGAATGTGTTATATACCTGCACAAACCAAGGAAGCGGTAAGCACATTTATATATAGAAGTTTTTACTCATTTTGGGTAAAGGGAACATTTTAAAAAATTTTAAAATTTCAGGCTTTTTTTGGGTTATATCTAGATAATTTGTAAATATTTTAATGAAAAAAAAGAATTACTGAAATTTTCCCTGGAGAGGTAGTCATTGTGGAGTAAAAACTGTTTGGTAAAATATGATTTCAACTTATTTTTTAAAGGGGAAAACAGGGTGGGAGAGGGTTTTTAGTGTCAGGAGCTTTTGTAGAGGGTGGAAGATAGATATTAGGGCCTTTTGCAAAGAGGGGCGATTGGGGAGGGCCCGTTATTAAGGGTTGGGTCTAGGTTAGGGGTGCACAGAGCATTTTGATGGAGGGTTTCGGTTGGTGTGAACGAAAAATGCGGCTGATTTGGGGTAAAGGGGACATGTAGAGTAAAAATACCAAAATTCCTTTAAAAGTTCTCTACATAGGTCTTCTGGGGACACCAGCTTTAGAAAACCGCTCTCTTTTGGAGAATGAAATTCTGTTCGAGGGGGGAAGTCCCCAAAAAAGCAGGCCCTATGATAAATGAAGGAAAGTGTGCAAAGTAAATAGCAATGGATGTGGGGGTGAAATATTTTTTGAGCTTTCTGATTGAGTAGCAGCCAGATAATTTTTGCTGGGGAAAGTGGTTTTTTCATGGATGGACCCGTCTAGATTTCAGTTAGTGCAAGGCTAGGGCTTTGACTGTTGAGCGCGGGGGGATGATCAGAGTCAAAACGAAAAAGGGGCTGGCATAGGGTCTTATAAGGGGGGGAAAGTAAGATAAACAGTTTTAGAGCGTGAATGGTGAGTTGTTTTTCCCGGGCAGTATGATACATTAACGAACTTGATTGTTTTTTAAAAGGGGGGAAAGGGCCCGAAGGGTTGGGGTTTGGGGGAGTGTCAGGAGGGCTGGAGCTCAGCATTTGGGGGAGAGTGCCCCTTTTAAGTAGGCGGACGGCTTGCATAAAGGATATAGGCTAAAGGGGCCCAAAAAAATTTATCCTGGGGAACCCGCAGACTATTGGCAAGTTTAACGGGTTGGTGAGGTTGACTATTAGATGTTTGGAGTTCCCCTACTTGGGTACGGCCAACAAAAAAAAAGGAAAACCAATCAAGGTAAACCCACGGATACCGTAAGAATGTGGGTTTTTCGGAAGAATTTGTGTCAATGGTGTCGAAAGCCTTGGTCATTTCTAAACAATCCTACGCTTGGCGCCCTTTTTCGAGAGCAGAATAGAGGGGGACAGAAAAAATGTAATTGCACTGGTGGGGATTTGTTTTTCAAGAAACCGTTGATAGGGGAGATAATTTTGGTGATTTTTGAAATGATATTCGACGTGCATGATATATTCAAATTTGGAAAAAAAAATGAAAGGGGGAGAGGGACGGAAGTTTGTCATTTTTAGATTTTTTTACCTTTTTGTTTTAAAAAGGTTAATTTTTTCTGCCTTTAGTTGGAGGGGGGAAAAGCCTTCAGAGAAGGATCGGTTAAAAGTAGGTGTGGGCCGAGAGAAAGTCCCCTACACTTGGATGAAGAGAGCCTGGCACCATCTAGTCCCAAAGAGTGTTTGGAACCAAATTCCCAAAAACCATAGTACTTCAAGGGAGTGGTAGGGGTAAAAAAGTGGTATGGCCTAAAGGGGGGTGGGGAAGGGTTTTCGAGGGAGGGGGGTATTGATTTGGGACTTGGTTTTTTCCAATATTAAATGATTGATGAAAAATTCATTAAAAGTTCGCATTGAGAAGATCTCTGATATAACTTCACCTTTTAAAGTTAGCGTGAGGTCGCATTTGGGTTTTGAGGCAGTGGTTTTGTGATTTGATCAGGGGGCCAAAATTTCTTTTGAGGGGTTCCCAGATTCAGAGATTTTGGAGTCATTTTAGTGAAAAATTTAGCTTGCGTATTTTTGGCATGGGACTTTTTAAGTCACGATATTTTCTTTATGTATTTGGGTTTTTGAAGACTTCATTTAGAATGGGGGGGGTTCAAGGTCTGGGCTTCACATCGCAGATCGTGCGAGATCCAGGGGTTTACTTTAGGTTTAGTAAAAGGACAATTTTTTGAGGAATGATTGTAAAAGACATAGGGAAAGGGAATGGAATTGAGAGGATTCGTCCCATTTCCCCGGAAGGGACGGACTGCCAATTTTTAGTACTTAGCATTGTCTGAAAGTTGGCTGTATTTTTGGTATTGAAAAAAAAGTTTTATTATTTTTAAATTTTGGGGGAAGGGGGTTTGTTTTGAGAGGGGGAAAAGTTAGCATGAGGGAAAGGGTGACAGACGAACCTGTGTTGTTGAGTTTTCGGAACATCATTGGGTCAATGTTGTGAAATGTTGCAATAAAGGGAACAACGTTCCCCGTGACTCGGGTTGGTGTGACAATGTCTCCTTGATATTAAATATAACTTAAAAACGAGCGTTTCGATTGAGCGGGGATTTTTTTGAAAGTCAAATTATGACACTACATAAAATGGGTATTGCTTTTGAAATTTCTTGTGATAAAAAAGGGGTACCTCGTCTAGCTTTAAAAGAAATTAAAATTTAAGCCCCTAGAGGAATCGGTAAACGGGGTAGAAAAATGAAATGCTGTTCCAAAAGGGCCCGGAAAATGCGGCACATTTAAAAAAATTTTTCAATGCAGTACGATTGACCTCGGGAAAAGGAATCAAGTTTAAAATGGGTTTTCGAGGATTGCAATCCTCCCCGAATGAAGTGGATCGACAGAAAAAATCTACTTTACATAGTTTAAATTACAGAAAGAATTAGTTTCATGAAGAGTGAGCCAATGTTCTGAGAGGCAAAATATCGGGAGATAGCGCTTAGTTGTAATTCGAGTTCTTTAATTTTTTTTTTTAGGCGAGCGAATTTAGGAATGAAATTTTTTGAACTTAAAGGTTGCTGGCATGGGGGTTTAGGGGGGAAGGGAAGAAGAGGATGGCTGTTAGGGAGGGCATTTTGGGGGAGGCATTCGCTTAAGGGCTTCGGTTTTGGGCGTACTTATGTCAATGGAGTGTATAAAAGTCTGTGTGTTAGCAAATGTGAGGTGATTTTTATCTGTGATTTACAGTAAAGTTAGGGCATTATGGGTTTTGAGTCATCTAGTAATAGGGTGGGTTAAGGGGGGGGTTAAAGGGCTTAAAATTCTTTTCTTTAAATTTTACAGTAGAATTTCTACTAATCTCTAGGTGACCAAAAAGTTTTTTAGTTTATTTCTATACCTTTACTTATCATCAAATCAGTATTGTGGTAGGTACATTTTTCAGGGGCCTTTGCTCTTTCACATTCATTTATCTGTTCGACTTCGAGTTGCCATAGTGTGAGAAGACCTCCCACACTCACCACTTGAAAAAAAATCACAGTCACGATTTGACTTCAGGGGGAGCGATAGTTTCGCTCAGCAGTTGGGTAATCGTCCACCAAACTCGAGTTACTCCGAAGCAGGGGCATGGGTTTGGGTCCCCGCATTTGGGGGGAAACATCGTCCACAAGACTCGATCATTCTGTACTCCGTCCGACCGACACGAGGGCAGGAACAATGTTGCACTTCAGCAGTTAGGGAATTCTACCGAATCGAGGTGGCTCCAAGGGGAGGGACGTGGTTTCGTTCCAGCAGTTGGGGAATCATCAATCCACAAAGACTTTTAGCTAGCTCCCAGGCACGGGCAAAAATTGCGTCCACAGTTTGGGAATTTTTATCCCAGAAACTCGAGCAGGCTCCGAGGGCAAGGACAATATTTTGCTTCAGCAGTTGGGAAACATCATCCAAAGACTCTAGCTGGCTCCGAGAACAGGGGCGATTGTTGCATCCAGCGTTGGGAATTTATCCTCGAGATTTTGAGCTGCTCAAGGGCAGGGACGATATTTGCACTCCAGATTTAGATTTTGTGTTTGAGATGAGCTTTAAAATTACTAGAAAACGCGTAATCCCGCCGGGGGTTTTTGGATTTGACGTAAAATTGGTGGGTTGAGCTGCAATGTTTTTGTGGATTTTCTGTTTTTCT
Organism: Sweltsa coloradensis; assembly: GCA_024449915.1. Classification (NCBI taxonomy): domain Eukaryota; kingdom Metazoa; phylum Arthropoda; class Insecta; order Plecoptera; family Chloroperlidae; genus Sweltsa; species Sweltsa coloradensis. Next base: position 11,394 of record JAMZAV010004346.1, read on the forward strand.
GTGCAAAATTTATTAGCCCTACTAAGTAAAATTTTTTTAAAAATTTTAAAAAAATAAATAAAAAAAAATTTAAATTTTTTTTTTTTTAATTAATTGTAATTTAAAAAAAGGAAAAAAATCGTAATATTGAAATTTTTATAAGAAATAATTTTATTGCGCACAAATTTTTTACGAATATATTTAAATTTAAAAAATTTGGTTCTGTGAAAAAATCATAAAAAATGTAAAACATGTAGTGCAAAAAATAAAATCAAAGAATTTTTTTAAAAAAAAAAAAAAACGAAAAAAGTTAGTTTTTTCATGAAAAGAAATTTTTTAATAACGCTCAATTTCACACGAATATAAAAATTCATAAAATTAAGGTTTGAAAAAAAATCATTACAATGAACAAAGCATGTAGGTGTTAAAATTTTGAAAAATTTTTTTGAAAATCAAAAAAAAAATCGTAAAATTTGTTTTTTAATGAGAAAAATTTTTCCGATTGCGCTCAAAACGTGCAGTTCTAAGTTCAGAGTTTTCGAAGGCCCCCATAAAATGTCACTAATTGGGAGTATGGGTTTTTAGCCGGAATCTTTAACCAGACAAAAATACAAAATAAGAAAATAAAAGAATAAAAAAAAAAAAACTTTCCGCCGGATTTTTTTCTCCAGTGTAGTGAAAGGAAAATCTTCGTTCGCTCCTACGCTACCAATTACCCCGGGAGACTTTTCGACTGTGGACGTTCGGGAGAGGTTTTTCACGGGGGCCCTCTCATTGGTTCATTGCCATAAAGCATGTTTGTGGGCCCTCTGAGGGCTAAAAGGCGGCATGATTGACGAACCTGTGTGGGAAAAAAATCGAAAATCGGGGGGTCTCAGATACCCGGGGTCAGAAGGGGGTCTTGGGGGGGGAAAGGCAGATTTTTTAAAGGGTTAATTGACGCTTTATAGGGGGCACTTTGATATTGCAGTCATCTCGCGGAGCACATACGTTCATCCATCAACGCGTTTATAAGAAGTGTTCACTTAGCACCAAGTTTTTTTTAAAAAATGTCATTCATAAAGGCATTAAAAATTTACGAAAAAGTGGATTTTTATAACAAATATTTTTTCCCAAATATAAAAATTTTTAGAAGAAGACAAACTGGAGAAAGCGAGAAAAATTCAGGTATTTTTTATTCCCTATTGAATGGGGGATAAATTAAAATCGCGCTTCGGTCGCTATCTTCCATAAAGTTTCAAGATCATGCGAATATGTATTAAAGTAATAGAAAAAGTTTACCAATCCCAAAAATTAAGTGAAAGTGAACAATGATAAACCACTTGTAAAAGAGGCTGCATTTTTTCATTTTAAAGTTTTTTTTTTTTTCTTTTTTTAAACCCCTGTGCCTAAACAGGGCTAAACAAATCGTGAGCTTTCACCCCATAATTCAATTATCACGGAAAATTTTGGGGGGGGGGATAGTTATATTTCGCAATTATAAAAGGGTTATTTTATTTTTTTCCCTTTTCCATTCAATTATACCTTGTAGAGCATCGCGCACTGTCTATAAAATTTTGCCGCGGACGTCGCAGACTCCTAAAAAAAGGATGTACAAAATTTTTTTGAACCCTGGCGGTAAGGGGGGGGGCGGAGGGGATGTCGAGGGCAAGCCCCCGGGAGGCTTAAACATTCATGTCCCTGGCCCCCAAACCATTAAGAATGCGTAAAAAAATGACAAACATGTTATTTTTTTATACCCCTCTTCAAAACCCGGCCCCTCCCCAACAAAAACATTCAATCGATGGAAAGAAAGTATCATTTTTTTTTGGGATCCAATACGATTGTTTTTAAAGGGCTTCGTAACTTTTTGGGTTTTGTACACATGCTTTTTTCAAGTATTATTTTGTTGCGGGGCCGTATTAGGTTCAGGTGGAAATGTAAACAAATGCCATAACCCCTTACTTGCACACCTTTTAACTTGGTAACAATAAATTTTAAAATTTGTCACATTTTGTCCCGAATAAAACTGAAAAAAATGAAGGGGGTTTATTTTTAAATACCCCCCCAAGTAGGAAAGAATAAAACATTCGTCTAAAAAGCTTAAAAAACCGTGATAATTTTTCAATGGTTAAATTTTTTTTTTTCAAGGGGAATAGACACATTTGCTAAAAGTAATAGGTTTTCGCCGGTCAAAAAGCTTTCAAAGAATAAATTTTTGAAAATTGGCAAAAGAAAACTGGAAGCCCTACGTCATAGATTTTCAAAATTTTTTTTAATCAGCTAAAAAAAAGGTTCAGGATATAGGAGTAAATTTTGGATTTTTTAACAAAATTAAATTTGAAACTTTTTATTTTGTATTCATTTTTTGGATGGCGAAGAAAAAGACTTCTATTTCAAAACCCCCAAAAAAATTTTAGCCGGGGTTTTTTTTTTGTAATGTTTTTTTTTTTGTCTGTTGTAACTCTCTCCCAAAGCAAACGGCATACCGATCTGATGAAAATTGGAGCGAACCTTCGAAATCTCTAAATTTAGATTGCCACGTTTTTGGAAAATCGAAGAAATATTCTCATGAATATCGTTTTTTTACGTTTTTTTTCGTTTTTTAGTGCGATATTTTCGGACTTTTGGGCCCGATTCGCCCAAAAAGGGTGGGGATACAACGTTATTTTTTTAAGGGCTTTAAGGTTAGGTCTGTAGTACCTTTGAAAAAAAATTTAAAAATGTTAGCCAAAACCCATAAAAAAGGGTTTTTTAATATGAGTTTTTTGAAATGTATAACAATAATTAACAAGTAACTGTAGAAATTGAAAAAAAACACCTACAATGCATTCTAAGCAAACTTGGGGCCTACAGTATTTGACATTCAAAATTACCCAGAAAATTAGACTTTATAAAAATTATAATTTAAAAAAAATGTTTTTGCAATTGATTTTAAAAGAAGTAAAGAGACCCCAGCTACAAAAATTTTAAAAAAAACTCATCATCAACGCGCGGGACTTGAGCTTTTTCCTAGTTTCAAAACAAATTCTTTAGAAATGTGTTACTGTAGAGTCCTACATTACCACTTTCGTGTCTTTTTTTCGAAATTTTAAACACCAGTGGTGTCAGTCAGCCGAGCGAACAGCAATTTTTGTTTTCGTTTTCCGGGCTCTTTTTTTAACAGGTGCTTGAAAAATTATAGAAAAAAACCATAGTCCCCGGGTTTGTATGAAAATAACACAGGTTGACTTATTTGACACTGGACTGTTTGTCGGTCAATAATGGGGCACTGCTCTTGGAAAGCCCCCAACGGGGTGCGAAACGTCGAACAGTGCTCTTATAAACACGACGAAACAGCCAGTGATATACATAAGCACTAGGGTCGTAAAAGGGCCTCAATTCTCAACACGTTTTGTCATTCCTTTACATATTGAAGAAAAATGTTTTCCTCAGAGTGTTGTGCATATGTTTTTAACATTATAGTTAAAAATATTGACGAGCATTAAAAAATCAACATAAAATCCTTACTTTAGAGTTATTTTCCAAAAAAAAATTTAAAAAACTTTTGAGAATATGCATGTTACATTACATATACAGTAGGGTTTACTTGTTTTTTTTGTTTCACTAGCGTTAATTACGTTCAAAATTTTTATTTCGTATTATTATTTACTAAAACCCTCAATTAATTTTGGTTTTTGTTAATCACAATTTTGTGGGGCTCTTTGGTCTTGGGGGTTAGCGTTTTGTTTCCCATGCAGAAGGCCCAGGGTTCGTTTCCCGAAAAGTCAGAAGTTTTTTTAAATTTCCCTTTGGACTTTAAATCCATCAGTTTGTCTTAGGAGTTTTAAAACGGTGACTTGGAGCCGCCAGCAACGAAGCACATAATAAAAATTTTAGAGTTTTTCTGAATCGGCCTTTTTTGATTTGGCGGATTCGCGGGTGTTTGCATTCATACTACAGATTGTACATTTTCCCATTAAAAATTAATTCTGGTTGGGGTTTTTGTTCAACTGTCTATATGCGGTGGGGCCGCAGGGTTTTGGGTTGGCCTTTTATTTACCGATGGATTACAAATTTAAAAATATTTTTAAAAGTTGGGGCAAAATTATTGGGAAAAATTTTTTTAATTTTTTCGAAATTCAATTAAAAATGAAAATTTTTGGGTTTTTTTTGAAAATTAAAAAAATGAAAATAAATCAAAATTAACATTAATTTTTTCAATATTTTCCAAATTTTCTTGAAAAAGTGTTGATAGATTTAAACACAAGACGGTTTTCCCTAATGGGGGACCCCCCCCCCAACCCCCCCCGGGGGTGGCCCCCGGACCCGCCCCACAGACTGTCCGCGATTGTGTTTCTTGTCCGATGGGGGGTTTTTGGGGTGGTACTACCTCGATTTAAAGTGTGAAAAGACGTGTTGCGTGAATTGTTTTAAAAAAAATATAAAAATAAAAATTTTTTTAATAAATGGGAAAAAAAACAACATATAACATGTACTAATGTTTTTTTGGGTTTAAATAAAACATTTTTAAGTTAAAATGAGTATTTGTAAATTAAAAAAAAAAAACAAAAAAACAACAATTTTAAAAAATTATTTTCAATACAAATACATACAAAAGGGTTATTGTTTTTAAATAAAAAAAATTTGAAATAATTGCGTTAATTCAAATTTAAAAAAAAAATATATAAGAAAATTTAACTTTATAATAATTTTTTTATTTAAAAAATTTTTTAAAAAAGATTTTTAAAAAGGAATAATAATTTAATTTTTTTCATACCCACATATTATCTAAAAGGTTTTTAGTTTAAGTAAAAAATTCGTTAATTAATAGTGTTTTTTTAATTTTTGAAGAATGATAAAATTTGAAAATGTATTAAAAACTTTAAAAATGTTTTTTTATAACGCACAAAATACATACACACACACATATATATATATATTAAAAAAATATACAATTTACCAAAAAGGTTATTTTTTTAAGTAAAAATTGTAAATTAAAAAGGTGTTTTTTTTAAATTTAAAAAAAAAAAAATTTTTAAAAAAAAAATTTTTTTTCCTATAAATATTTTTATTAAAAAAAAAAAAAAAAAGATTTTAAAGTAAAAAATTGAAAAAATATTTGACATCATACATATTATAAAGGCTTATTCGTTTAAGTAAAACATTCGCAAATTTTCTTGAATAAAGACAAAATTCAAAAACTTTTTTAATTTTTTAACAAAAATTAATGATAAAATATACATACATACATCAACAAAATAAATTTTATCCAAAACCCTTTTCGTTTAAGTAAAACTTCGCAAAAAAATGTTTTTTTAAATGTTTAAAAAAAAAAAAAATTTAAAAAACCAAAAATTTAGTAAAATTTATATAATATAATATATAATATATAATATATATAAAAAGGGTTTTTCGTTTTAAGTAAAACCGTAAAATAATACGGTTTATTTAAATTTAAAAATACAAAAGGGTCATGTTTTTTATATTTAATAATATATATATAATTTTATATATTAGAAACACAAATTTTAAACTTTCGGGGTTTTTCGCCACGTCGATTTGACTTACCATTCAAAAATTTCTGGACCCCTCGGGCCCGTCAAGGACGACTGACGTGAAGCTTCGGGACTGTTGAGTCGGGGGATGCGCAGTTTTTGATAGCGCATGTCATCAAACATGCTAAAGTAAAAAATTATAAGCACGTGACCCCCGTGTTGTCAAGGTAAAAAACGATTTCTCATTAGGCGTGACATAGCCAAAGTTGTCATAGTTTTTTTTATTAAAGTTCGTATTTAACACTCACACCGGGCGTTACAAATTTTAAAATCAAGTGGTTAACTGCACTGCCCCTTTGGTTTACTTCCCGTCCACGAGTTCTCAAAAGTGTCATTTTAGTATTTTTTTAAAAGCCCATCCTTTTCGTTAGAAAAAAAAACGTTAGGTTTAAAAACACTAGAAATTTGCTATGATGTGCCTGGTGGGTTTTTCCCCCGTTTCAGACGATTTCAAGCTGGTGTAACGGAGTCGAAAAGTAGCAGATTGAGAACTTTTTTGCGGTAACCAAGTATCACTAAACTTATAAAGACCTTTATTGTCATCAGCGTTGATATTGGAGGTTTTTTATCCTTTAAGGGTTCCCGAATTAAACTGGGCCACACCCTTTCTCTTGTTTTATCCCGACTTCATTAAAACAAAGCGTGAGTACTGTCAGTAATTTGCGACCGCAGTTTAGCTACACCGATAAAAAACTTTAGCCCGCCTCAAATTTCCTTGTGATCCTTATCCGTCCCCCGTTCTCCCATTGTCCAATGTAACCCCCCCCCCACTTACGGGTACTTCATACACCCCGGCGCCTGGATTTGGGGGACATCTTTTACCGACTGTGAAGTGATTATTTTTTTTGAGGGTTAAAAAAAGTCCGTTTTTGTGGGTGATAACAGCCCTTTCCCATGCGACCCGTTTTTTTCAAATTTAAGGGAACACGCAGAGCTAATTCTTTCATTTTTCACTATCACCCGGGCGATTTGTATCCCTTTAGAGTCTATTAAATGCTCTTACAAAAATTCTTACTTTTTTAACCCCTATTGATCGGTTTTGGTGAGGAAACCTTTTCCCATTTTAAAGTTCAATGTCAGATAACGATAGCTCTGTTTGCAAGAGAGTGACAAAACCCATTGCTTTTTGGCGGCGGGGGTGTGAATCACCCCTTAAAATAACGGTTTTTATGTGTTTTTTTACAACACAGGTGACCTATTGACCCCTCGTTTCCCCTTAATTGTAAAACGTCTAGGAAAGCTAACCTGTCGTCTTTTTTCCCCTTCGATAGGAACTTGAATTTGGGGGACGATATTCAATGAATGAGGAAAAGTTAATTTCTCTTTACCATGGGCCAAAAGCTAACATCGTCAGTACCCTAACCATAATTTAGGTTTTAAACATGAGGGGGTTGATGGCTTCATTCAAAATCCTCCATGTAAAGATTGGGAAAAACCAGAAAGGGAATCCATAGTGCACCTTTTTTTTGTTCATAATACACCCCTATACGGAAATAAGTGTTAGTAAGGCGGGTTTTTACTGATTGCAAAAAGGGCTGTGCAAAATTCCTTACCACGTCAACAGCTACATTTTGGGATACGAGGGAAAAGGCTAACATCAAAGCTGACGGAATATCGGGGGATCAAATTTTACCTCTTTCAAAAAGTCAATGAAAAGAAAGATTCTTTACTAAAAAGCAGCTTGCGGAACAAAAAGTTGTAAACTGTTTTGAAATGCGATGCAACTGTTTTTGTGGTGCACTATAGCACTAAATAGGGCGAAGAGGAATGCCATTTTGTGCAATTTTGGTACCATAAATTTTAGGGGCTTTGGGGGTTTAAACGGTGTAAATATTTTTTCTTTCTGTTTCAATACGGGGTTATTTTTAATAGCAAATTTTTGATTTTTAACAAATCTATTGGTGGGGTTTTCGCTTTAGCTTAGCCTAACTTTTTCAGCTAAAAAGAAAACATTTTTTTTTATAGTCGGTGGAATTCATTAAACAGTGGCATTTTCCTTTTTTCACCTTTAAAACTAAACTCCCGGTTTTTTTTAAGCGTTTTTTAGGGCGCGCATCCGAATGAGTATGCCAGACGGGCCAAAACTTGACAGGGGAAGTCAACGCGTGGAAAACCCGGGAATTTACAATTTTGATTCTAATACTTCGGGGCCCCGAAAGCCCTTAAAACTTAATATAAAATATAATATATATTATATATATTTTTTGGATATTTTTGTGGGGTATGAATTTAAGGGAACTAGGTTTTTTGGTTTTAATGCCACGTTTATTCCATTAGGGCCCAAAGTTTCGATGAATTTCCCTATCTTTTCAGGGGGGCCAATACAAATTAATAATAAAAAACGAAAAAATACATACATTGATAAATTCAGAAAAAAACTGGGAAAACAAAAAAACAACAAAATATAAAACAATGAAATCCTGCACATATGGCAAATTAAAAAAACTCCCAAAAATCATGCAAACTGACTGCAAAGAAAGAAAAAAGTCATAAGTCCTTCATATGCTTTTCTCAGGATCTTTTCACTCTGACTGTCGATGTATTTTCTTTCAACAGATCATCTGCAGGAACTAACTGGGGCGTTGGTTGTTGGTCCATTGGTTTCACAGCCAGCCTATGTGGCTGTACAATGTATCCCTGAAATTGCAGGTTTCCACGTTACAGATAAACGTTGGCTATCTTGCTGTTTATTTAGACTGTGAGATCGTTTATTAATCTCAATGGCTTCCCGTAACATTCTAGGAAGAAACTCCTCAACGGTGGCAATGGGTTTCATGCCAGCAAAGTCGATAACATGACCACTTTCTTTAGAATGTTGAGCAAGGACTGATGTTTTTATCCATGTGCTCAACAGCTAGCCTGTGTTCCTGTGTTGTTGAAACATGTTTCTTCCTGTTTGACCCACATAGCATTTGTCACAATTCCCACACGGAATTTCATACACGCCACTACCTTCTAGGTGAATGTGGTCCTTACTGCTTCTTAACAACCCTCCTATCTTTCGTGTCAGTGTTAAAGACTGTTTTGATGTTTGTTTAGCAGAAATTTTCCTATGCGGTCTGTTACTCCTTGACATATGCAAATATGCAGTTGCAAATGTTCTTCTTTTTCTGTATCTACATCTTTTCAGAGTTAGTTTGTCGTCTTAGGGCCTTTTGAATGATTCTGTTTGAAAAACCATTCTGCTTGAGTCCATCTCCAAGTATACGAAAACTCTTCTTCAGCATGATCGGCATCAGCTATTCTGCGAGAACATATAGCTAATGTGTATGCTACTGAACGAATCTGAGCTGGATGATGATGTGAATTAGAATTTAAATATCTGTAGTGTGAGTAGGTTTCTGAAGACGTATGCCCTAGACTGTGATCCGGATTCTGTATAAGTTGCACGTCAAGGAACGGAAGTCTTCCATCTTCTTCTATCTCCATAGTGAAATCAATGGACCAACAACCAACGCCCCAGTTAGTTCCTGCAGATGATCTGTTGCAAGTAAATACATCGACAGTCAGAGTGACAAGATCCATGACGAAAAGCAATATAAAGGACATGTAGTGACTATCTTCTTTCTTTGCAACGTCAAGCTTGCAGTGATTCTTGAGTTGTTTTAATTTGCCATATGTGCAGTGATTTCTATTGTTTATATTTTGTTGTATTTTGTTTCCCAGTTTTGTTCTGAATTTATCAATGTAATGTAGTTTTTGTTTTTTATATATTAATTTGTATTGGCCCTGAAGAAGATGAGTGAAATTTCCGAAACGTTGGCCTAATGTGAATAAAACGTGGCATTATAACCGAAAAACCTAGTTATTAATATATATATATATATATATTAAAAAAAAAAGAATTAAAAGTAGAAAATTATAAATAATTTTTACACATACATATATATTATACAAAAGGCTATTTGTTAAGTAAAAACATTCGTAAAATATAGTGTTTAATTTAAATTTAAAAAATATAAAAATTAATAAAGGTAATAATTGTTATATTGGTCACCACGGCCACCTATATATTTTAAAAAAATATTTTTAAAAAAGATACAAAAGAGAAAAAGATAAAAAAAGAGAATAATTTAAAAAAAAATTTACATACATATATATATACCAAAAGCTTATTTGTTTAAGTAAAACATTTGTAAAATAATTTGTGTTATTTGTAATTTTTTTTAAAAGAAAAAATATAAAAAACCAACAAACTTTAAAATTATTTACACATACATATATATATTTCCCAAATTGTTTATATGTTTAAGTAAAACATTAAGGCTATTCCACCGCGTTTTTCTATTTTCCAAAATTTTCTACTAAGTTAAAATATAGTGAATGGCTTTGAAACATGGCTATTTTAGAAAATCAAAAATATTTTTTCCAAATTTTCGGATCCGGTACACGGCCAATATAGCCACCTAAAAATAATTTCAAACTTCAATTCGCCAGGGCACACCATTCAACGTAGGGTGTTGTGCTTTTGTGACATTAATTTTCAAATGGGTTTTTTTTTGGACTGACTGAGAGAAAACAGATTTATTTTAACAATTGTCTTTCCTGCGAATTTTTTTTCTTTTGGCGGTAAAAACGGTAAAAAATCCCCTGTCCCCGGTTTCAAAAAAATTTGGGAAAAAATTTTTTTTTGTTTTTCTAAAAAAAACAATGTTTAAAACCCAATTCCCAAATTTTTTTTGACTTAGTGCTTTTTTGGAAAAAATAAAAAAAACGCGGTGGAATACCCTTTAAAAGAAAAACCGATCTTGATAAAAATTGGGGGGGGACCTTCAAAAACCCTCTAAACTTAGACTTGCAACTTTTTGGGTAAAAATCGATCAAATATTCTTTTTATTATCGTTTTTAAACGTTTTTTTTTTCGTTTTTTAAGTGCGATTTTTTCGTGACCCGATTCTGACCAAACGGGGGGGGCCTTACAACTTTCATATTTTTCATTGATATAAATAGGGTTTAATGAAGTGGTTTTTAAAAAGCAAAATTTTAAAAATTTTGGGAAAATTCATAGAAAAAAAGGTTTAATATAACCCTTTTTAAACAGGTTTTTTAAATTTTTTTGTAACAAATAGATCCCAGTAATGAGACCCCAATTTAAAAATCGTAATCATTGGGACAAAAAATTTAAAAAAAGCTCTTTCCATAATGGGGACTAAAAAAAGCGTTCGCGAAGCGGCTAGTTTTTTTTAAAATTTTTCTTCAGGAATTTGGGTGGTTGGATCGTGGGGTTCCCAAAATTTTAGATGGTCTGGCGTTTTGGGATAGAACATATATAGGGGGTGGAAATGTTTTGAAAGTACCCTTGTTTTGGGGCGGAGTTAACCATCAACAACGAGTAAAATTTTTTCATTTTTTATTTAACTTTTCTTCGGGGAAATAAGGGGTTAATGGGGGTCGGTGTGTCCCCTATTTTAGAGGGTCTGGCGTTGTAGTTTAAAAATATATGGTACTGACATTTTTGGTTTTTAAAAATATGTTGTTTTGGGGGGGAGGATTTAAACCCCCAAAACAACAAAATATATAATTTTATTTTTTTTATCGTTTTTAAGAAGTGAGGGGGATTGGCCCGGGGGTGTCCCCATTTTTAGAGGGTTTCTAACTTTTAGATAAAAATTAGGTGGCTGACATGTGTTTAAAAAATATCTTGTTTTGGGGGAGATTTAAACCAAAAACCAAAAAATATTAAAAATTTATTTTATTTACCCGTTCTTCAAAAGGAGGGGGTAGGGTGAGTCGGTTTTGCCCCCCATTTTTTAGATGGCCCAAATTTAGAAAATAATAGGGGGCCCTGACATGTGATTAAAAATATCTTGTTTTTGGCGAGATTTAAACCCCAACAACAAAATATTTAATTAATTATTTTTTTTTATTCTTTTTCTTAAAGAAGTAAGGGGTATTTTAGTGGGGTTTTTCCCCCATATTTTAGATGGTATGGCGTTGTAGATAGAAATAGGGGGCCGCATGTGATTGAAAATATTTTTGTTTTTGGCGGGCTTTTGTCCCAATGCACCCATACATTATTTAAATGTTGAAAGATTTTTTCCCAAAATTAACAAAAATTTTGGGAATTTGATCTCTTAAGCGGGCTGGAAGGGTCTTTATGTGTTTTAAAAATTTGATTGGACCCCTTAAAAATATTTCAAATTTAAAAGGTCCGCATGATCTCAAAACTTTGGGTGAAAAATTGCTACTTTTGTTTTGCATCTGATTGGATGTTTGAATTTTTAAAATTTTAAAAGGGCTTCGCGTGATCCCCAAAAACGTGTGTCAAACATTGTACTGTTTATTGCATCGGGTTTGGGATCTTAAATATCTAAAATTTTAAAAACCATTGGAAAGTTCTTTTAATCTTTGGGGGGGAAAAAACCTACTGGTAAAGCTTTTTGTTTGGCTGTTTAAAAATTTAAAAAATGATCTCGCCCCAGCGTGATGTTTGTACGGTGTGTAAACCGTGGGGAATAGGCGCTATTGCAGCCCCACCCCTTGGTGGGACACTCCGAACAAAAAATTTCGTATACAAAATCAAAAGGGAGATCATGCTAAAAATTGAAATTAAAAATACTCGTATGAGTTTCGCCCCTTCAAGATATGCAACAAAAACAAACGAAAACAGGGGGTCTGATCTGGGAAATAAAAAAATGACCCGGGAGCTCTGTTGTGTTTTTCCCCGTTTTTCCCCGAAACTTTATCCCAAAACAAACACACCACACAACAGAGAGTTTGTTAAAGTCGGGAAACCTCCGGGACCAATATGTTCACCCGAGTGGAAGACTCAAATATCTGTTCGTCTCAAAGGTTGAGCAAGATTTTCAGGGCCCGGCCCAGAAACAAGGTGGTAATTTTTTCGATGAAGGGGCAAAATTTTAAACCATGTTGGTCGACACGGGGGCCCCAAATTTTCCCCTCATAGAAAACACCCCCTATGCCCTGTTTCCGCTTCTAGCCCCAACGAGATGGGGACTTAATAAAGGGGCGAATAAAGTTGCGGTTATACAAGAGTGACGACCCCAAACCAGTCGTTTTCGAGAATAAACGATTTCCCCTTTCCCTGTTTACGTGAGGGGCCTCCCGTGCCGGCAGAGCCCGGGCTTAAATCCCTTGGGGCGGGGCTGTAAGAGGGGTAAGTGAAAGGCAAAACCCCCAAAAGATTGCAGGGGGTTCGGGTTTTGGTTTAAAAAAGGGGAAAACCAGTGCACGTAAAATTAGACCCAAATCCCAAAAACCGGGTCTTTGGGAAAACACCCGAGTCCCCCCTATGCTTTAAAAAGTGAGTCTGATCGGGGCCCTAGAACACATCCCAACGTGCCCGGGGAGTCGAGACTATAGCATCCTCGTCCCAAAATTTTTGTTTTTGTAGTTGGGTGGGGTTCCCCAAAGGGATTTTTGTCGTAGAGTAGAGAGTAAGTAGAGTAGAGTAGGTATCTTTTTGCCGTTTGATCGGTACATTGTAAAATATATAGGCGGTCAAAATTTAGCTAAAATAGGGTAGGCCTAGTGACAAAAAATAAAATAATATAATTACAATTCAACAAAAAAAAACACAATTTTTTGTTTAAAGGGGCCTATGCCCCGTTGGGGAATTTTCCTAGGGATTGGTACATACTTGATGATCTTTAAAAAAAACTGGGAAAGTTTGGAAAAACTTTTTTCCCGGCGGGGTTTTTGGATGAGCTATGTTTTTTCAAATAAAAAAAAGGGAAAAAATTGCGATTTTTTAAAAAATTATTTTTCGTTTTCTCTAAATTTTTACACAAATATATAAATTCAAAAAATTTGGGGTTTTTGTGAAATTTTCATTAAAATCGGAAAAAGCATTTTAAAATCTAAATTTAAAAAAAAATTTTTTTTTTTAAACAAAAAAATTGCTTTTAAAATTTGCGATTTTCATAAGAAATTTTTTTTCGTTTCCCGCTAAAAATTTCACCCAAAGTATTAATTTTTAAAAAATTAAAGGGTTCCCTGTAAAAAAAGCTCACATCGGAATAAAAGCATTGGTGTTTTTAATCGAAGAATGTTTTAAAAATAAAAAAAAAATCGAAAAATTTCAATTTTAAAAAAGAAATAATTTTTCAATTCCCGCCCCAAATTTTTCACAGGAATATATTAATTCAAAAAATTTAAAGGGGTTTTTTTTAAAAAATCATAAAAAATCAAATTTAAAGATTTGATGTTATAATGAAAAAATTTTTAAAAAAATCAAAAAAATCGTAAAATTGCGATTTTGATGGGGAAAAAATTTTTTCGATTGCCCCAAAAAAGGGTGGCGGTTTCAAAGGGTGCAGAGATTTCAAAGGGCCCTTTCATAAAATTTCATCGAAATTTGGGAGTATCGGTTTAGCGGAATCGTGGGAAAAACCCACAAAAAATTACAAAAGAAAAAAACCCCAAATTTTTTTTTTTTCCTCCGTGAAGTAAAATTGGAATTTTTGTTTGGGCCCCTCCAAAAATTTAAAAAAAAAAAAAAATACTATGGGGCGTGGCGTACCCAAGGGAAAAACCAAGTTTTAAACCCTTTTTAAGTGCTGAGTATATTTTACAGTGCCCCTTTACCCCTTTTCTGATTTATTTCAACAAAAGCACTTTTGGGAAAAAAAAAATCAAAAATTTTAAAATTTTCCCCCCAAAAATTAGGGTGACATGTTTAAAAAACCCCATAATTCTTCTCATAGGACTTTAGACTAACCCAAAAGCACCCCGACCCAAACAAACCCCCCCCCCCGGGACAAAAAAAAACTCATGATTTTGGGGGTTTATAGAAACTAAAAATCATGTATAAAAATTTGTAAAAACCATTATTTTCATTCCCAAAATTGTAAAAAAGTCCAAAAAAACCCCTTTAAAAAAAAAAAAACCCCCAAAAAAGCAAAGATAGTAGGAATTTTTTTAAAAAAATTTTACATTTTTTCAAAAACCATAATTTCTTTCTCTTTACGACGTAAGAAAAACCAAAAAAACCACCCCCCCCCCAAAAAAAAACCGCCCCCAAAAAAAAAAAAAACCCCCCTTTAAAAAAACACAGAATACCCTGGGGGTATATTTCCCCAAAACCTTTGGTAAAAATTTTTTTAAAACCCATTTTTTCCTCGCAGGTTTTGTAAAAAAAACCCCCCAAAACAACCCCCTAAAAAAAAACCCCCCCCAAAAGCACAAACCCCCCCCCCCCCCAAAAAAAAAAGCGCGAAAATTTGGGATATTTCCCAAAAAATTAGGAAAAGAAAATTTGAAAACCCAAAATTTTCCCTCTCATAGTTTTAAAAGGAATCATCCCGAAAAAAAACCCCCCCCCCTAAAATAGCCCCCCCCCCCCCCACCCCCAAAAAAAACACTTTTTTTTATGTAATTTTTTTTTTAAATTTTTTTAAATTCATTTTAAAATTTTTTCATTTTTTTTTAAGCATTGTTTTGGGTTGGATAGATTGAGTGGGGTAATGGGGTGGCGGTTTTAAAATCGGGCATAGCATAGAAAAGGTTAAGCAAAAAATTTTTAAGGGGATTCCCCCGCCCTTTTCTATTTTCCAAAATATGCTACTTAGTCAAAATATGTGAATGGCTTTTAAAAAAGGCTATTTTGAAAAACAAAAAAAATTTTTTCCCCAAAATTTTTTGATCCGGTACACGGCCAAAAATAGCCCCTCAAAAAAATTTCAAACTTCAATTTGCCAGGGGACAAAACCCTTCAACGTAGGGTGTTGTGCTTTTGTGACATTAAATTTTTAAATGTTTTTCTTTGGACTGACTGAAGAAAAAAAAATTTATTTTTAAAAATTGTCTTTCCTGGGGAATTTTTTTTATTTTGGGGGTAAAAATCGGTAAAAAAACCGCCCAAAAAGAAAAAAAATTTGTTTTGGAAAAACAATTGTTTAAAATTTAAAATTTTTTTCTCTCAGTCAGTCCATAGAAAAACGTTAAAAAATTTAAAGTCACAAAAACACAAAAACCGTATTGGAAAAGGGGTGCCCTGGCGAATTTAAGTTTTAAATTATTTTGAGGTGGGTATAAGGGGCCCCGGGTACCGATCAGAAAAATTTTGGGAAAAAAAATTTTTGATTTTCTAAAAAAGCCATGTTTCCAAAACCATTCACTATATTTTAACTTAGTAGCATTTTTTTGGGAAAAAAAAAAACCCCGGTGGAAAAAGCCTTAAAGAAAAAATAAAGAAATGCAACATTTATTACTCAAGTTGCTGTCAGAGCAGGGAAAATGACAACCCCAAAACTGTGTCTGAGCCCCAGCCCCTTTTGAATGTGGCCCCAGAAAGCGGGAGGTTTTTAATACACCCTAACTACTAAATGCTAAATAATACTCCTCCACAGCCCACTCTGCTGTCCTTCTCCTACAATACTCTACTGCTGCCCCTACTTTTTACTACTACTCCTACCACTACTGCTTCTCCCACTTTTCTACTCCTATTCCTACTCCTACCACTACTACTACTACTCCTACCACTACTACTGCTACTCCTCCTACTCCTACCACTACTACTGCTGTTTTCCCACCCTTTTATTCTCTCCATCCTACCACTACTGCTGCTGCTGCTGTACTACTTTCTAAATACTACTACTACTACTACTACTAAAATACTACTACTACTGCGGGTCCTAAATTTTTTCTCCTATTCCTATCCTACTCCTACTACTGCTACTACTCCCCCTTCTTACTTTCTACTGCTGCTACTTCTTATTTCTACCACTCCTACCCTATGTGCTCCTACTTCACTCCTATTCCTACTCCTACCACTATACTGCTATACTCCTACTCCCAAACCCCTACTGCTGCTTCTACTTCTACTACTTTTAAATCCCCCAAATTTCTGCTTTTGGGTCCTACTCCCACTACTACTCTGCTGCTCCTACTCCTACTTACTTTTACTCCTACCCCCTATGCTGCTCCCACTTCTACTCCCATTCCTTATTCTACTACACGCTGCCCCTTACTTCTACACTCCTTCTTTCCCATCCCACTGCTGTACTACTCCTACTGCAAATTTTCCCACCATGGCCCCCTACCGCTGCTATACTCCCAAATTCAACTACTTTTGCTGGGTAATAAAGCTACTCCTTTTCCTTCTGCTGCTACACTATTACTGCTACCCGCTACCACTGGGCCCCTACTGCTGCATCTACTCCTACTGCTACTCCTACCTTTTTTTCCCCTGCCACTACTGCTGCTTAACCCTCTGTACTCCTTCTTCTACCCCTTCCATACTGCTGCTCCTACTCCTAAATGTACTCCTACTTCTACCAATGCCACTACTGCTGCTACTAAAACCCAATGTACTCCTCCTCTGCTTTTTTACTGCTGCTACTACTCCCAAATTTCTACTCCCTTCTACCACTTCCCCTACTGCTGCCCCCTACTCCTACTGCTACTCCTTTCTTCTGCTACTGTACTCCTACTCAACCCCTGCCCCCTTTCTGCTCTATTACTCCCCCCGCTACCCTACTTTTTACCACTGCCATACTGTTATACACTCCTTCTGCTACTCCCACTTCCCAAACCCGCCAAAACCCCTGCTGCTAATTTCCACTGCTATCCTACTTCTACCACTGCCCCTAATGCTGTACTACTCTACTGCTTTCTTTCTACTTTTACCCCCAGCCAAAACTGTTTCCACTCCCACTGTACTCCTACTTTAACCACTGCCACTACTGCTGTACTACTCCCTTTCTGCTACTACAGTTTTTCCCCTGCCCCTACTGCTGCTTTCCCACCCACTGGTACCCTACTTTTACCACTGCCAATACTTTGGTGGTACTACTCCCAATGCTACTCCAAAAATTTTACCCCTGCCCTATTGCTGTTTCTGCTTTTCCCACTATAAATTCTTCTAACTTTTTTCCTACTGCCTTTCTCCCCAAATTCAACCACTGCCACTAAACCCCCCCGGGGTGCTAATAAATCCCACTGCTACTCCTACCCTTTTTCCACTGCCACTACTGCGGTTTTTAATCTCATGTACTCCTTCTTTTTAACACTGCCACTTTCTGCTGCTTTCTTCTTTCCCACTGCTACTCCTACCACTGCCACTCCGGGTGCTACTAAATCCTAATTCTACTAATTTCCCGCTCAACTACTGCTACTTTAACTCCTCCTCCCGCTACTACTCCACTGCCCACTCCTACCCCCTGCCACTACTGGGTGCTACTACTCCCACAGCTAAATCTATTTTTCCACGCCCCCTACTGCGTACTACTTTCCTTTTGCTAATCCTACTTCTAACCAAATGCCACTACTGCTGCTTTTTACTCCCTTTTACTAACTGCTGGAAAAAAAATGCTACTCAAAAAACCCTGCCCGCTACTACACCTACGCTAATCCCCCCACTGCCACTACTGCTGCTACTACTCCTACTGGGTACTCCACTTTTAACCCCCTGCCACTCCCGCTGCCCTACTCCTACTGGCCCACTCCACTTCTACCCCTGCCCCTACTGCTGCTACTATTTCCCACTGTGCCCGTCCTACCCTCTGCTTCCCACTGCTGCTTTACTCCTACTGCTACTCCTATTTTACCACTGCCAACTACTGCTGCTACTACCCTTTCTGCTACTATTACCCCCCCGCCACTACTGCCGGGAAATACTCCTACTGCTACTCCTACTTTTACCACTGCCCCCTCCTGCTGCTTCTACTCCTACTGTCCCCCTACCCTTTTGCTATTGCTTTCTCCCACCCTTTAAACCCACTGGGATAAATGCTGCTATTACTCCCACTGCTACTCCTACTTCTAAACCCCTTTCCATATGCTGCTACTACTCCCCACTCTACTACTACTTTTTTCCCCTGCCCCTATGCTGCTCCTACTCCTAATGGGGGGGGGGGGGTCCTACTTTTAAACCCCTGCCAATAAATGCTTCTCCTTTTACTACTGGCTATTTCTCCCACTGTAATCCCACCACTGCCACTAATGCTGCCCCCACTCCTACTGCTACTCCCTTTTTTACCACGCCACTACTGGGTGTACTATCCCACTGCTACTCCTACTTCTACCCCTGCCACTACTGTGCTACTAATCCTACTTCTACTATACGCTGCCAAAATACTGCTACTTTTCCCAAATCATGCGCACTACTCTTACTGCTATCCCACCCCCTGCCACTAAATGCTGTACTACTCGTACTGCTACTCCTACTTTTACCACTGCCACTAATGCTGCTCCCACTCCCACTGCTTTCTCCTACTTTACCACTGCCCTACTGCTCTACTACTTCTAAGCCCACTCCTACCCTTTTTTCCCCTGCCACTCTTTCTGCTTACTCCCCCTGCAACTCCTACTAATAGGGTTTAAATAAGGGAACGCGCAGGAAAAAAATGGTTTTATCGTAAAATAAACGGTTTTGGGGGGAATTTCCCGAATTGTAAAACCCGGGTTTTTGGAAATTTCCCCTTTTTTTACGTTTTTTGGGCTTTTTGTCTCGCATTGGGGGTCCCTTTAAAGGGTTTTTGTGGCCCAAACCCAAATTTCAAGAAAACAAATAAAAGTACTTTATTTAAAATCCATTTCCATTGTCCAAATAAAAATAAATAAAATTAGAGTGTGTAAGTGATGCGCCGTTCAGCAGGCGCCAAATTACGAAATGAGGTTTAAAACCCAAATTTCTAGTTACGTGACCTATCGATCGTTTTAAGCTCCGCCCATTTCGGCGTCAAATTTCAAAGAAAATTTTTTGGGGCCTTCGAAAACTCTGAACTTTGGGAAATGCCCCCTTTTTTAGCGCAAAACAAAATATTTTTTTCCTTTATGAAAATAGCAATTTTACGATTTTTTTGATTTTTAAAAATATTTTTTCGACTTAAACACCCACATTGGGTTTTAAACCAATTTTAAGTATTTTTTACCAGAACCTTTTTTTACAAATTCCCTATATTTTTTTTGAAATTTGAATGGGAAAAGAAATATTATTTCCCCCGAAAATTTCAAATTTTACGATTTTTTTTTGATTTTTTAAAGAATTTCTTCCCACTTTGGGAACACCTACCCTGCATTTTCCGATTGTAAATGATTTTTTCACAGAACCTTAATTTTTTTTGAAATTTTATATTTGGTGTAAAAATTTTTAAACGCAAAATCGGGAAAAATTTTTTTTCTCATGAAAATTCAATTTTTTCGGTATTTTTTTTTTTTTTTAAAACAATTTCTTGGGCTTAAACACCTACATGCTTTTTCCGATTGTTATTATTTTTTTTACAGAACCTTAATTTTATGAATTTATATATTGGTGAAAAATTTGAGCGCAATCGAAAATTATTTTCATGAAAATCGCAATTCACTTTTTTTATTTTTATTAAATTACGATTTTTTTTGTCGTTTTTAGAAAATGTCTTCGACTTAGTAATGTTTTTTTTAAAAGAACAACAGAAAATTTTCAAAACACATGGCTGCTCAATGCACCAAATTACGCTCATCCAACAACGGGCCTGAAAAAGTGTTTTGCGAAGCTTCCTATATTTAAAAAATCAAAGAACATGTTTTGAAATGCATACAAATAGTATGGAAAACACAGCCAGTACAAAATACATGTAAAATTGAAAGGTTAACTCAATCTCCCAGGGGATTGTTGGGGCCTTGAGCGTGCAAGATTCAATACACCTTTGGTCACTGCATGCATGCATTCCTGCCTGATAAATAAAACAATATTAAAAAAATTCTCCGAGAACAAATCATTGTCGTTAGGTTAAACGTATTTGATTTCATTATGAACTCAGCAATTTAGCATTGTCTGATTTTTAAATACACACACACACACACACAATACTGGGAAACCGTAACAAGTGAGGTCCGTGAATACACACAGACATTCTGAGACACGCCAAACGAGCAGAAAATAGAGAATTGCGGCAATGACGACTAATATGAACGTCAGGGAACACGAATATCAATAATCATTTTTTCGATGAACATGCGTTTGTGTATGGTGAATAACTAAATAAGGAGTGAGGTCCGTGATTTTGTCAATACAATTAGAGTTCGAGTGAATACACACATTCCAAGTGAGTTCTTTACCAAAAGCCGTTAAAACGTAAATGCGGTCATGTTAGGTCATACACAATGACCAGTAAAGTGTAAAATGTTTATCTTGTGAGGTGCATTCATCATACAACTTTTCTAGACATCAATTCATTCATTATGCTGTGACGTCCATCAATGGGCCGGTGCATTAATTAATACTAAGAAAACGCTCAGTTGACGACGTTGTTGAGGCTAGCACCGTGGTACGTGCAACACGACCCGAGTACGACATTTTCCATAATGTTTTCATACCATAATTCTTTAAGGTCTGACCATTTAGCTTGAAAATTTGTAAAAATAGGAAGAGAAATTGGATAAAATCCACCGCCATCTAGAGACCTTGACATCATTTCTTTGGGCATATCTATTTTACTCTTGATTTACTTCTAGGTGGCAGTACTTAGGTGTGTTCCGCAAAGGCTACCAGAACGACCAGTCTGCGACCGCAATGGAATTTAAGTAAAACACAATTTGCACCAATACAGATCAGAATTTGCAAGAAACGTATGGCGAGCGTTTGCTGTTTTTGACTGTTGTGGTCGAGACCAAGAAGCCCTACAGTTTTATTCCGGTCGTGGGCTGGTTCTTTGAAGAAAGCGCGGTTATTTCAAATTCTTTCATTGAAAAATCTGGAATCAAATGTCAACTACCGACAATGTTCCTGTAACTACACATGGGTAGACAATAAATAATTCATTCTTTCATTCAAATCATTCATTTAGTTTAGTAAATGATATGATTTAAGAAACATTTTAACGAGATATCACAACTTTTCATTAAACACTGCCTTGTAGATGCCGCACTATTTCGGAGCCAAGGCAGTCCTCAACAATAGACGTTGAGTGAAACATGAAAATAACATACCCAGTCAGCCCAGAATGGTCGACCGTTCGCTTCTACGGAACGCAACCATAGTGACCAGAATCTTGGTGGGCGACTTTTCGTTGCCATGGTAACGTTTACTTTTGTTAAAATGTATTTTTCCTACCTACACTACTTTATCGGATCAAAATAAAATAAACATATTCGTGACCGACGGACATTCTAATGATTTGGGCTACCTCATATTTTTGTCGCCGTTAGTTTTAAAAAAACTTTATGATTAACTTTAATGTAACTTTATAACTTATTGAACGATTTTTGGCAACAAAACTAATGGCATTCAATCGCGAACGAAACTTGCGGATGGTCAAAATTTCAACTCGATCCGAGCCTCCGTTCGAACGCGCTATCATGAGCCAAAAAAGCTGAGGCGACTTTTCCGTTGCCATGGTAACGGACTTGGCATATAAAAAAAAACATAATTTAGATGGTTATGCTACATTACTTGTATTTACGGGGGCGGTGGGGGATAAGGTATCAAAATTTAATAAATAGAGAAATATTCCTGTATACAGAGACTGTGGGTCTTACGTGACATTTCTAACGTTGATTTGGCCACCTCAGATTTTGTCGCCGTTAAAGTTTGAAAAGAACTTTTCGATTAACTTTAATGTACTTTATTAACATTTTTGAAGTCGAATTTTGACATAAGAAGAAGAAAAAACTAACAGCAACTCGCCAGGTGGTATGTACAGTGTTGTGCGAAAAATTTCAGTCGAATCATAGAAATTCGTGCTGTACCTGTATCCGAACAGTAACGCAAAAAAAGGAAAAAAAAACAGACAATTCGATGCCATAAGAGTCAAGTGGAGACGCTCGCTATCGCTCTGGCTGGGATTCCAGAATTATATATTTAGTAATATATCAATAACCTGCAATTTTTGTTAGATAAATAAGTTGTAGGAGCCCTAAATTCAAACTTCAAACGCCATACTATTGATTTATATAATAACCGATGATCACCATGGCCGACGTTTATTAGGCCGGTATAAAATACATTTATTGGTTTTTTTCTCGAAACAATTTATTTTTCATATATGTGGTTTTGTGTCATTGTTTCAATCTCGTTTCGCGTAAAACTATGCACCGTGGACCAAATCTCTAAAACTAGCCCTAACTTATTGTCCCTCTCATGTAATTATTACAGTTGTTAGGCACGTCTACGTTTCTGCCATCCGAACAGATCTTATATAATTATTTTATTGTGGTTGAGTTTGTCCATGCCGGGACAGCTAGCCAGTGTGTAGGGTATGGGGCCATGCCACTACCCTCATAGCAAGAATACATGAGTCAACAGACTTTATTGTTATAGAGCATTATATCAAATTTACTATTAATTCGAATCAACGCTAATTAAAATTAACTAGGAAACGTGCTTGTATAGTCCCGCCGCGTTTGTTGGATGAGCGTAATTGGTGCAATTGAGTTGCCATGTGTATGACGCTTTTCTGTTTGTTTCTTTAAAAAAAATCATTTACTTAGCTAAGTTTATTTTTTTTAAAATTAAATTAAAATATAATTAACAAATGAACTTAAATTTTAATTTTTTAAGTGTATATCTAATAATTTAAAAAAAGGAAAAAATTGTAATATTGAAATTTTTCATAAGAAATTATTATTCGATTGGCCGCACTAATTTTACAACGAATATATTATTCATAAAATTAATGTTTGTGGCAAAGATCATTACGAATAGGGATAAAGCATGTAGTGTGGGTTTTATAAGTCGAAAGAATTGTTTTAAAAATAAAAAAAATGTTAAATTTCGTTTTCATGATGAAATAGTTTTTTTGAGGATGTGCTTCAAATTTTCAAACGATACCAAGATTCATAAATTTAAGGTCTGTCAAAAATCACTAAAATCGAATAAAGTATGTAGGTGTTATAAGCGTAAGATTTTTTTTTTTAATCGAAAAAATCGTAAAGGTTGCCGATTTTCATGAGAAATAGAGTTTTTCCGATTTGCGCTCAAAAATGTGGCTAGTTTTAAGTTGCAGAGATTTTCGAAGGCAACCATAAAATTTCATCGTAATTTGGAGTATCAGGGTTTTATCCGGAATCGAGTTAACAAACACCACAATAAATACAGAATAGAAAAAGAAAAAAAAAAGAAAAGCATTGCCAGATTTTTTTTCTCGCAGTGTTAGTGTAATGGAATCTTCGCTTCCGCTCGCTTAGTGATCGCTCCATCCAACTATATTTATGGATTACTGAATAAGAGAAGTGTATGGTATGAGTGATGTTAAGTGGCTATTACCCCCCTTTTTTTATTTGTTTTTACGCACGATAATATATATCATGATGATACACTAAAATAACCGTTGAAAAAATTATTATCTTGTAACTGTGATTTTAACACGATTTTCATGTTTTTATTCAGAAATTTGGCGATATTGGCGTTTTAATGGATAAATTTCTTAATGCCTTTAATCGGCTTCTTTTTTGTTCTATATAGATACAAGACCATCGTACCAATCTAAATGGCCCTTTATAATATCGTGTCTTGGAAACTGTGTACAGTATACAGCACAAACACGAAAATATGATGCATTCCAAAAATCACTCACACTATATTCTTGGTAATCACGTAATTTGTGACCGAACCACTTGCCTACAATAACCAACACAAGAATTATAGAGGATTTACAGAAAAGGGCTGTATAGTACGCGGTCAAAAATGGTCAATATTTTTTTGTTCAAAATCTTCCCAGGTCACGGGGCATTAAGATCGTCCCCATGTAATTTGTTATTGGGAGATTTTTCCGATGGGAACCCATAATTTTTTCTAATAATTGCTAAATTTCTTGCTAGTTAGCCTGATTGAAAGATATTTTTTTTGAGTTGAGCAGGTAAACATTCCTGTTAGGATCAAACTCGAAAGGTAAAAATAAATTTATATTTATGAGCCGGGAATAGCAGAAATATTATAAAATTTAATAGTTTTCTTGTAGGATACCCGCTGTAGGGTATACATGTGGTAGGTTGTATGTGATATTGCGGATAGGACAATTGTAATGGAATGTCCGAGGGGTTATTTAGTAGGACTCATCCCTTGCATTTGCTTTACGGGGGGGCCACTGAGGAAAACCTCGGAAAAAAGTCAAAAACCTCAGTCAGGATTGCCGGTCTCGACGGGATTCGAAACCCGTGAAACCCTCCCGAATCAAAGTCGAGCGCTTAGCGGCTCAAGTCAATATTGTCGTAGGAATATGAGATTGATACAGTAATGTCTTAACTAAAATTATAATTAATGTATATTTTTCTGCAATATATTTTAAATGGAGTGAGATGAATACGGCTAGAATGGTCTATAAAGATTTTTCAACACAACATAATCTCAGGGTATTGAATCTTGACTATATTGTTTGAACCAGATAAAATACAATTCCATGGGTGAAGAACAACTGTGTCACACTACTTAGACTTAAAGGGGATTCACGCCGCTAAACTCAAACAAAACATAATCTATTCAGGTTAAGAATATTTAGTGAATTTAGAAACTATCAGAAACAAATTTGTGTCCACTCATGACCCGCCAAAAAAATGTTAAACTTGTATTTTTTCGAGCTAGGTATATGCGGGCGGTATCTTTGATGTCCCGGTGACCTTTGCGGAAAATTACTTTGATCCAAAAAAAATATTTTCCCATAATTACGTACTCTATCCTATAATTAGCCTTTTATTCGGTAAGTCATGATATTTTGTTTATGTATTTTGGTCAATGTGGTTCGGATCCAAACTGAATCCTGCTTACCAGAAGAGGTGTGATTTTGTGGAATGCTAATTTTTGCGTTTTTTGGGTGTATATTTGTGCACAGTTTCAAGGCGGGAAACGATGTTATAAAAGGACCGATTTTAGATTGGTATGATCCTCTTGTATCTATGTGGAAATAAAAAGAAGGCGGGACAAGCTGATTTAAGAACTTTACCAATGTCATTTTTTCCGTCGCAAATTTCATGATATCAAAAATTTAAAAATTCTTTTAAAAAAAGCACCAGCGTAACAAAGATTTAGTTTTTTGAAACGGAATCATTTTCGTGAGTATTGATGCTGTAGATTATGTGGTATTTTTTTTTTGTAATAGCCCCTTTCAATCTGCAAAATGACCTATTTTATAATACATTTATTTTGGATTAATTTCCTATAATGGCAGAAGGATCAGGGTTCGATTCCCGCCAAGTCAGAAGTTTTTTAAACTTCTGATTTGGACTGTAACCCTTACGATAAAAACTATTCATCACCAATTGAGAACCATTTAGCAACCCAATGTTTGTACATAACCTTTTAGTACCTTTTAATACCATTTGTAAACCAATGTTTCAAAATATGACCAAATGGTTGATCAATTGATAACCCATTTGTAAACCACTGCTCAGTAAGTTTGTAAACCAACTACTAACCATTTTGACAACCAACCTAATAACCATGAGTGATAGACCAACTGTGTAAAACCATTTGATAGATCCAGCGGTAAGGAACACCAGCGCCAATCCTAGTAGTTCACCTCAAATAACCAAAGGATGGAATTCAAATTTCCTAAAAATAAGTACTTTTCACGACTTGAGACTTCAATTTACACATGTACATACTAAGTCAACAGATACATACATTATATGGAAGAAGTTTTGAGATGTTAACTTTATTGGTATCTATCGTACTCGATCCCCTGTACTCCTTCCTCCATAGCTCGACGCCTCTCTTCAAAGTGCCACGGACCGTGGTGTCAGTGTGAGCGCGCAGGGCCTAGCTCATAAGGTATAGGGCCACGCGTTGTATCGTATACGTGCAGAATTGCAGAAAAACAAAACCTTTTTTCTGTTAATGGTTACAATGAGTTTGTTTACGCTTGAATCGCTTTTCTTATTTGTGAATTGTGACCTCTTCTCAAACCTAATTTGTGTTTTGTAGCAGAATGAAGAGTAGCTTCCATGTTTTTTATGGAATGATCTTGACACCAGTGTTCGCTAAGACTTTGCTTTTGATGAAATCTTCGACCATTATGTGATTAAATATTAGAAAAGAGTGTTTTAAGTGTTGTAACACCTCTGGGTCGATAATTTAGAAAGTCAAGAAACAATGTCTGAAAAGTTTGCTGAATAAAGAAATGCCTTTAAAATAGACAGAACAAATTGTGGATTATTTTTTTGGGCGGGGACATAACCTCACTATTGGAAATTAATATTAAGATTTTGGGACAATAGTGTACACAGATCAAATCTAGTTCAAAATTGGAATTTTGAGAATTGGTTTTTGGACAGTAGGTTTCCAAAAACACATCTTTAGCTATAACTTAAGCTATAGCTAAAATGAGTTTTTCTGAAAATAACAGTTTTGTTGTGTAAGATTTTTTTGTCAAACGTGTACAAAACTGAAAAAAAAACTCGTATTTGTACCGTTTGACTAACAAAAAAACGTACGACTATCCTGTTATTTTTCAAGAAAACTATAGTTTTAGCTGATAGCTAGCTAAAGGTTGTTTAGAAACTATGTCCAGAAAACCGATTCTCAAATTTAATTTGACTAGATTTGAATGATGTCAAACACTATTGTCTAAATCTAATATAATTAGTTCCATAGTGAGTTTATTTCCTGCCCCAAAAATCACGGATTTTTTCCCCCTGTTTATTTTGAATAGGACTTCTTTCATTCAGCAGACTTTTGTCAGGCATGTTTCTTCGGACTTTCAAATTATCGCCAAAGGTGGGTACAATATCAAGCCTGCTTGTCAGGACATGAGGCCGTAATCGTTTTATGATGCCAAACAAAACCGATGCTCAATTGGAAGAGCATCGGTCATGGGGTAAGACCAGGGAGTTCTGTGGTTACGAAAGCCCTGTCCGGGGCCAATTTTTACGATATAATTGCTATCATTATAAAGCAAGTAATATTATTCTTGAATGAAATAAACGTTTAATAATGTTATGCTGTGCTAGAAAATATTAGACCTAGAGGTTGTGTAATTTTGACAAAAAATAATGACTTTCTAGCTTATCGCCCATTATTACACATTGCAAAATAGGCCTACAGACTTTTGTGTTTGTCTTTATTTTAAAAATTGCATGCATTGCAGGTGACTCCATATAAATATATATTTTGTCAAATCAACAACATGACATTGATAGTATGGCCTATATTGATAAGCTTGTATATGTTCTTTCATGTTAATTGTAAACCAATTAATACCATAGGTTGCCTAATTTGTTGGACTATATCCCATGGTTTTGTATTTGGTATGTATTGGTTATGATATTCTCAGAAAAAAGTAATAACCAACTAATAACCATGGTGACCATTTGGTTTATTACTATTGAGGTTTACAAATGGTTATCAAATGGTTATTAAAAGATTTTAATACCAGGTTGTCAATTGGGATGTTCTGGTTTGCAATAGTTATCAAATGGTTATTAAATGAGTTTACAGTTGTTTATCATCCATTTCACTAAGCCCTCTTTGGTGGTTATTAGTTGGTTTACCAATGGTTATCAATTTGGTTTATTATGTTTACAAGAAGTTATTTATTTGGTAATCAATTGGTGATGAGTATTTTTTAGTAGGGTATCCATCAGTCTTGTCTTAGGAAGTTGTAAACGGTGACTTTTGAGCCGTCCTAACAACGAGTGCACATATAAAGTCAAATTTTTCTGATCGGCCTTGGGTTGATTGCTGGCGTTGATCCGCGGTGTGTTCGCACTGTCACATACCACGGATAGCTAGCTATTTTCCTATAAAAAAAAGATCTTTGGTTGGTTATTCGCTCACATGTCCGATTGCCGTTCGGAGCCTACGAGGGTTGGCTCGGTCGACTTTGGTTTAATGTTCGCTCAGGGCAATTCATTTATGACAGAGTGGGGATACTCCTAAATACAATTTTATTTTATTTATTTATTTATTTTTGATGTTAAACATTTATAAAAATGTTTAATTGTACATGGTTTTGTTGATTTACTAATGTGTTCAACTAGGCCGCTTTTTTTTGTAGTCGCGTTGATGGATAGCTTTTTTGTAAGTTTTTTTAGTATGCTTATGGTCTCTTTACTTTTTCAAGTTCCATTACAAAAGATTTTTGTTAAATTAGGACAATTTTTAATAATGAAGCATTAATTGCTATGGTTATACTAATATATAAATGTATGTTATCTGAGCGTTAAGAATTTTGCTGTTTTGTACGCTTTGTTAGCTATTTTTGTCAAGTTTTCTATAGTTACTTGTAAATTATTAACACCTAAAAAAACTTATATTAAAAACCTTTTTTTTCTATTGATTCCGGCTTAACTTTTTTTCACCTTTTTTGTAAAAAAAAAAAGGCACTTCACACCATTACCTTAATGTCCATGTAAAATATGATGTTGGTAGCCCCACCCTGGTTGTAACTTGTATATAAGAGTTTGGTCAAAATTTGTTATGGGATTTTGCCGATGGGACCCAATAATTTTTTCTAATAATTGCTAAATTCATTGCTAGTTAGCCTGATTGAAAGATATTTTTTTTAGTTGAGAAGGGTAAACATTCCTTTAAGGAATCGAACTCGAATAGGTAAAAATAAATTTATATTTAGACCGAGGTATACAGGAATTAATGGTAAATTTAATAGTTTTTTTGTAGGATACCCGCCGCTGTAGGGTATACTGTGGTATGTGTTATGTGATATTGCGGATACCCAATGTCCACGAAATATCGCATATAAAATAGAAAAAAATCGTTAAAAAGTAGCGATATTCATGCGGAAATAAAATATTTCTTCGATTGTCCCAAAAACGTGCAGGTCTCAGTTCGAGATTTCGAAGGACCCCTACAATTTTCTAGATCGCATCCGTTTTTCCCGGTAGAGCGCGAACAGAATCACAGAAGAAAGAAAAACACACTAGCTAGTGTTTTTAATATTCAGTGAATTGAAAAATGAAGTACGCACTAAAGAACATATATCAATATTCTAGGTAGAAACATATTTTCTGTCGATTATTTGTACAGTGTATAGTCCTGTTAGGTCGTGATGCGCTACTCTAGCCTATGGGAAATCGGAGGGGGAGGTCCCATGCTAGTTAGAAGCCAGTACGGGTATAGGGTGAGGAAAGGAAAAGCGTTTTCAGTCGTGGTCGTCATTGTCGTCGTCGTCTTCAGTGGGTCGTCGTCGTCTGGTGAGGTCTTTCAGGGAAGGGAGATTAGTCCAGCCCAGAGAACGCTCCCTAGTTTTTGGGGGTGATATAACCCTCTACTTAGCAGCTGATCTTTGCGAGATGTACCTTTTTATCTTTCCTCGCTTTACGATTAGCAGAGCGAGCCCTGGGCCAATGCTACCAGGACTCCAAAAAACAAATTCAAAACAATAAAATATTATTGCAGTGTTCACAGTTTTTGTTTTTTTTAAATCAAACATTAGTACCCGTGCACATCAAGTGCTCTGGTGTTTATGCACTTTACGCGTTTATTTCGATTATCCCATGTCCTGAATAAGGTGGATAAAACTATGAACAACTCTGTTGCCAGCTTCGCTTACAACTGTTGCCGAGACGAACCACACAGGCAGGCGGCCGACCTCGTTCTCTTGAGCCCATGATTCGCAGAGCTTTCGCAAATCATTTGTGTATCCTGCCAGTCACAATTTGATATCGTTGTGAGGTCCATACCTGCAATTTGATTATTTTTGAATTTTGAAGATGCAAGTAACTCTCATGGTATTTTTAACAGGTGATGCTTTTGTTCTATTTTTCCAGTAACAAATGATATACTTCATGAATGACCACCTCCCCCATTTTCGTTGTGCATGCAAATCTCTCGTGTTTTTTCTTTGAGACATATTTACAAATTACATAATTATAATTTATATTGATTGGTTATTGTTAAGTGTGTTCATATATATATTTTTAATGCCCATTGATTTACATTTGCAATGTAACGTTTTTCCTACCAACTGTGGATAAACTGCCTAAGTTCATCATGTAGACTGACAAGGGAGACAAAAACTAACCATACTTCGGACTGTACAATGCGTGTTCGTTTTATGAATCTTCAAAAACCTACGCGCATAAAAATCATCCCAAAAATATCAACCGGAAGTGCGTTACTAAAATAACAGGTTTAATTACATTTAAAAATCAAAAATATAAGTAAAAACCTATAGATTTTTAAAATCATCTAATTTGGTACGAATCTATTTTTAGACGCACGGTGTAAAAATACTAGGACGCTTCGCTAACCTAGCTTTTGCTAGCCGCGTTGCTGGATGAGCTTTTATGGTTTATTATCGTTGCCCTAAAAGTACGATTTCTATGAGAAATTATTTCTCGATTGTCCCTTAAATCCATAACATATCTACTTTCAGTTTCAGTGGATTTTAAACGTTCCCACAAAGTTTCGTTAAGATTGGAGTAGAAGTTTTTGCCCGGTCGCGGGTCAAAATCAACGAAAATATCACATTTAATATCGAAAACATCGTTAAAGCACGATGTTCATGAGGAATAGTTCTCGATTGTACAACTAAAAAATGGCACAGATCTAAAGCTCAGAGATTTCGAAGGTCCCCTCCAATTTTCTTCAAGATCGCACATGCCGTTTCATACCCGGTAGAGAGCGCACAAACAGACAAAAATAAATAAAAATAATAACACCGGCCGAGCTATTTTTCTCGGGATAAGTGAAATTCAATCTTTTCGCTTCCGCTCATCTAATAAACTAGGAAAACGCCAAAGTCCGTAAGATGATGAGTGGAGTGAGGCCATGTGTTGAGTACCCGGTACATTCCCCTTACCTCCCCGTTCCTACAGCGATCTAGACAGCATGGGTCTATCCTCCATAGCCTATCATGGCTACAGTGGCGCATTGTGACCTTACAGTTGACGCGCCCTTATACCAAATACGCTTATACAATAACTAAAAATTAATATCAATCAACTTAAATGCAAATTTCCCGGAGACTCAACACAGAGCTTGCTCACTAGTCTACCAACGCCTAAGTGTTTTCCTAGTCGTAGTTTGTTAATAAGCTCCTTTTGTACCCGAAATTGGAATTGATGGACCCGGGTATCAAACAACAATCAGGGATAGATTTTTTTATTTCTGGATTGTGACTAAAAAACTTAAAATACTATGTAACCTTTTTGAATGCATGGAAACAGCCAGTACCCAAATACTGTGTAATATTGGAAGGTTTACTCATCTCCCCTGCGGAATTTTTGGGTAATTTTGAGCGTGTGAGATTCGGGTACAACCTGATCACCGCCTGTCCTTTTCAAAATGGATTCGATAAAATGATTTTTTTCCAGAACCAAAAGCTTGTCGTTAAATTTAAAACCATACACATTTCAGCTTTTGTTTTAAATTTTTTTATTTCTTGTAGTTTTAATCACATCGGATTTTGAATCATTTTTGTTATCAGTTCCTAAGTTTATTGCTAACGGATGTCTGTTAACAATTTCCATTGAATTTGTTCCAATCGTTTTCGGGGTCGAGCTACCGTATGGGACCAAACAAAAAAACAGGCATTTTACAGACAAATTATTATTTACGATCAAGACCCATTCGACTTGTGTTGTAAGACTTCGTTCTCTGCGATCACTAGTCATAACACTTGGAGCAAATTTTATATTCCTTGCGATTTATAGTCTTTCAATTTTTGTGTATTAACTAGTACCGCCACTAGAAGTGTATAACGAAAATCAAAACCGCAAAAAAATTGATGTGCCAGTATGAAAGAAAATCTGCTGTGGATTACATAATTGGATGAGCGAGCGAAGATTCCCTTCCACTCCACTGGAGAAAAAAATCACCGGAATGTTTTTTTTTTTTCTTTCTTTCTATTTTTGTGTGTCCTGTTAACACTATTCCGGCTAAAACCCGATACTCCGATGCGATGAAATTTCATGGAGGCCTTCGAAATCTCTGAACTTAGAACTGCCGGACGTTTTTTGAGCGCAATCGGGAAATTTTTATTCTCATAAAAAACGCAATTTTAGATTTGTTTTTTCGTTTTTAAAAACTTTCTCTTCTTCTTCGACTTATAACACCTACATGCTTTAACCCGTTGTAATGATTTTTTCACAGAACCTAATTTTATGAATTAGATATTCGTGCGAAATTTGAGCGTAATCGAAAATTTTGTCTCATGAAAAATTCAGGAATTTGTAACGTATTTTTGTTTCTTTTTTTAAACAATCTTTGACTGATAACACCTATAATGTGCCTTTATCCTTTTACATAATTTTTTCACAAGAAACCTTAAATTTTATAAATTCATATTTTGTGTGAAAATTTGTGCGCAATCGACGAATAATTTATTTCTCATGAAATTTCAATATTAACGATTTTTTTTTTTCCCTTTGTTTAATACAATTAATTAAAAATTTAAAATTTAAGTTAATTTTTTATTTAATTTTATTTAATTAAAAATTTTTTAAACTTAGTAATGATTTTTTCACAGAACCACAGAAAATCCGCAGTTATTTATTTATAACACATGGCACTCACTGCACCAATTACAGCTCATCCAACAACGGCGCGGGACTTAAGCGTTTTTCCCTCCTGGTCAATATTTGAAAACTAGGAAAACGATTAAGTCCCGCCACGTTGTTGGATGAACGTAATTGGTGCATTGGGGGGGGGGGGGGAGATACCATGTGTTATAATATTTGTCCTGTTGTTTCTGTGAAAAAATCATTACTAATTAAAGATAAAAGTTTATTTTATTTAATTTATATTAATTAAAAGAAAAATCTTCACTGAGTAAATGATTTTTTTCCACAAGAACAACAGAAAATCCATATAACACATGGTATCTCAAATGCTACCAATTACGCTCATTCAACAACGCGGCGTGACTTAATCGTTTTCCTGTCAATTATTTTAAAACTAGGAAAACGATTAGTCCGCCGCGTTGTTGGAATGAGCTAATTGTGCATTGAGATACCATGTTTATATGGATTTTCTGTTGTTCTGTGAAAAAATCATTACTCAGTTGAAGATTTTTTTTTAATTCATATCAATTAAATAAAAAATAAACTTTTATCTGGGTAATTGTTTTAATTAATCGTAATTTTAAAAAAGAAATAACTGCGTTAAGATTTTCGATTTTTCATAAGAAAATAGTTTTCGATTGTCTCAAATTTCACAGAATATATAATTTCATAGATTAAGGTCTGTGAAAAAATCATTACGATCGGATAAGCATATTGATAAAAAGTCAAAGAAATTGTTTTAAAAAGAAAAATCACGTAAAATTTCGATTTTTATAGGAACATAATTTTTCGGATTGCGCTCAAATTTTTACAAGAATATCTTAATTCTAAAATTATGGTTCTGTGACAAAATCATCAAATCGGATAAAGCATGTAGGTGTTATAAGTCCGAGAAATTTATAAAAAAATCGAAAAAATCGTAAAATTGGCGATTATTTGATGAGAATAATTTTCCGATGTGGCTCAAAAACGTGGCCGTTCTAAGTTCAGAGATTTCGAAGACCTCCATAACATTTTCAAATCGGGGGGGCAATCGGAGTATCGGTTTTAGCCGAATAGTGTTAACAAACAGACAAAAATACAGAAAAAAAAAAAAACGGATTTCCGGATTTTTTTCTCACAGTGTAGTGGAAATGGAATCTTCGCTCCGCTCGGTGTCGTGGGGCTGTTGGCCTCTGGGGGGCATTCCAATAATTTTGAGGAGGCAACATTAGCGGTCAAGAAAAGTTGGAGAAAATTATTAATGATGTTTTAATAGCGCCAAGTTTCATTATTCATCTCTAATGGACAGGTGTTCTACATCGAAACGTCCAGTGGGAAGTAAATGGTGATCGAGTAAACGCCACCTTCAGTCGAGCTATTCACTGGAGACAACAAAATAACAATAATCATCAAAATGTATATAAATATATGATAATTATATATTATTTGTAACTTTCACTTAATCTGTAAAGTACAAAAAATAAGTACGCTCTCGTGTACCTCATATTCTTTATTTTAACTATTTTCAACTGAACACACAATTCAGTTGACAATGAAACTTTGGACATGTGAAGAATCGCGTTAAGTAGGCCTCCCCTTGATAACCATTTAATGTGCTTTTTATGCTTTGTATGCATGGCTTTAACAGTTAACACTGTATGAATAAATTATACGAGTGGCAATCATGGTGTTGAGTAACCCGGGAACATCCCTTTTCCTCCCCTATACCTAAGGCTTGATCTAGCTAGCATGGGGTATTTTTCTTCCCCATTCTAAATGTTACCAGGTACTCAACACATGCCTGCTCACTCGTCTAAAAACGACTCTGGCGTTTTCCTAGTTTAGAATAAAGTAGGTCAGTTTAAGATTTTATGATATACTGCGTATTACCTTAAGAGTTACTGTATTGCTTGCTTCTGGTTTTTCAGGCTGTTGTTGATTGAGCGTAAAAAACAAAAAAGCGTAAAATTGCGATTTTTAAGATAAATAATATTTTGATTCGCTCAAATTTCACAGTAAATATTAATTTATAAAATAAAGGTTCTGTTGAAAAAATCATCACAATCGGATAAGCATGTGGAGGTGTTTTATAAACAAGGAATGTTAAAAATTTAAAAAGCGTATATTGCGAGTTTTTTCATGAGAAATAATATTTCGATTACGCTCAAATTTTCACATAATATATTAATTCTAAAATAAAGGTTCTGTGAAAAAAAATTACAATCACAGAAAAAAGCATGTAGGCGTTATAAGTCTAAGAAAGTTTTTAAAAATGAAAAAATCCATAAAATTATGCGATTTAATAGAATAATTTGTTTTAATTTGTCGTTCAAAATCGTGGGTAGTTCTACATTCAGAGAATTTTCAAATGTCTTCAGAAATTCATCGCAATTGGGTATTGGTTTAGCTGAAATCGGTTAACAAACAGAGGGAAAAATACAAAAAAAAAAGAAAGCAGAAAACATTTC
This sequence comes from Sweltsa coloradensis, assembly GCA_024449915.1. NCBI lineage: Eukaryota > Metazoa > Arthropoda > Insecta > Plecoptera > Chloroperlidae > Sweltsa > Sweltsa coloradensis. The sequence continues at coordinate 46,675 of JAMZAV010004346.1, forward strand.
GGGTAGGGGTTTTTTTCTCGCATGTGGGTAGTAAATAGAATCTTCAGCTTCGCGTCTGACTACGCTCATCCAATAATTTTCATCTCTTATAACAACTAGGAAAAACTCTCTTAAGTAGTCCCGCCGCGTTTGTTGGATGAGCTTAATTGGTGCATTGAGCTTGCCATGTTTTATGCGGTTTTCTGTTGTCTGTGAAAAAATCATAACAATAAGTTGAAGATTTTATTAAAATTAATTTAAATCAAATAAAAAATGAACTTTAATTTTTTAATTTTTTTAATTAATCGTTATTTTAAAAAAGAAAAAATCGTAAAATTGCGATTTTCATAAGAATAATTATTCTAGTTCGTTCAAATTATTCACACGAATATATAAATTCATAAATTTAAGGTTTCGTGAAAAAATTAGTACAAATCGGTTCAAAGCATGTTGGTGTTATAAGTCAAAGAAAATTGTTTTAAAAAATAGCAAAAACAAACCCGTAAAATTTCGATTTTCATGAGAAATAATTTTTCGATTGCGCTCAAATTTCACACAATATATAAATTCCCTAAAATTAAGGTTCTGTGAAAAATTATTGACAATCGGTTCAAGCATGTTGGTGTTATAAGTCAAAGAATATGTTTTAAAATAGAAAAAAAACCCGTAAAAATTTCGATTTTCATGAGAACTAATTTTTTCGATTGCGGCTCAAATTTTCACGACCGAATATTTTTAATTCATAAAATTATGGTTCTGTGGAAAACTCATTAAATCGGATAAAGCATGTAGGGTGTTATACGTCGAAGAAAATTTTTAAAAAATTCGAAAAAAATCGTAAAATGTGGATTTGCACGGAAATATTTTTCAATTGCGCTAAAACGCGGACAGTTCTAAGTTCAGAGATTTCGACGGTCTCCAGGAAAATTTTCTGCATTGGAAGTATCGGTTTAGGCCGGAAATCGTGCTAACAAACACACATAATACAGAAAAAAAAGGAAAAAAAAACAATTCCGGATTTTTTTCTCCAGTGTAGTGAAATGGGTATTTTCGCTTCGCTCGCTACTCTTGCTACGCTCATCTCAATTAGTAATGTATGTATTATTTGTGTTGTGTAGATTAAAAGAAAGCAAACTTTTGTTGTTTCTTAATTTTCTTGGGGTCGCGGAAATACTCTCGTAGGTGTTATTGATTTTATGGAAATCAATCCAGAATTACAAAATTACATCCCAGCGGGGTATTGAACCACGGTCTACCGGATTGCCGGTCGGAGTGCTTTACCCCTAAGCTATCGACGTGCAATCGAGAGATCGGGGTTCGATCCCCGCTGGATGGATTTTTGTAATTTTCTGGATTGATTTCCATAAAAAAGCTGTAGGTTACATTACTTTTTTCAACTTTGGTTAACTCCATTCAGTAATTGTCTGCCCTTATGAATTGGTTCTGTTTAATATTCCTCGTCTGTACACCGTTCTTGTATAATAGACCGAGAGCCAGTGACAGTTTTCTATGCCGTCAAGGTACATATGTTTGGACCATTGGAAGTAGAAGCGGAAATTCAAGTCTTTTTGCACAAAAATGCGCGTCTTACGAGTCACGTGGGGGCGTTTACTACCCGTCAGACGTCCCCAAAAGTGGGCCCCAAAAAAAGGTCAAATTCTGCCCCTATTAAGTATACATGATTAAAACGATACGAAACTTTATAAAATAAGTTGCCCAAAAAAGAATCTCACTTGTAACAAAGAGCTGCGTGGGCTGTTGACCCGTCAGATGCCCCCAAAGTGGGCCCAAACAAAGTCAACTCTGCCCTCAATGAGGTAATACGGGATTCACACATACGTCCTTTTATAGTGAAAATTACCAGAAATACGAATATCACTCGTCGACGGGGGGCTGCGTTGGGCGTTGACCCCCCTAACCCGGGGACCCCAACCCAACCACAGACAACGAGGGGGGCGACGCCCGAAGGCTGGGCGGGGTAACAGGGCGCCCCAAAGTGGGCCCCCCCCAAAAAGTCAAATTCTGCCCTCATGAGGTAATAACGTGATTCAAGCATACGTCATTTTATAGCAAAAATTTACCAGAAAAAAACGAAATATCACTCGTCAGACGGGCTGCGTTTGGGGGGGGGCCTGTTGACCCGTTACATGCTGCCCCCCCAAAGAAGTGGGGCCCCAAAAAAGTCAACCTACTACCCCTGCTCTGCCCTCATGAGGATATACTGATTTAAACATACGTCATTTTATATGAAAATTCCAGAAAAACGAATATACTCGTCCGACCGGCTGCATTGGGGGCCGTTGACCCCACAGACGCTCCCCAAAGTGGGCCCCCCCAAAAAAGTCCAAATCTGGCCCTCCAATAGGTTATAGCATGATTTAAACATGACGTCCATGTTGTATAAAAAGTTACCAGGAAAAACGAATATCATTCGTCAGACGAGTGCGTTGGGGCTTTGACCCGTTGGTAAACACAAGTGGCCCGCCAAAAAAGTCAATCTGCCCTCATGATGTAACATGATTCAATATCGTCAATTTTAATAGAAAAAAGATTACACAGAAACGAATAATTAACTCGTCAGTAACGAGCTGGCGTTGGGTCTTTGACCCCCTCGGAAACCACCGCGGAGACGCTCAGCAAACAAAATGCTGTCACAGCTAATCTGTTTTTAAATGCCCGTTCTTTAAAGAACCGTAAACGAGCTGCAGATCATCGATGCACTTTTCTGCTGTCCCACTCGGCTATATTTGTGCGGTGAATGAACTTGGTTGACTCCGGAACGTCAAAAACCACAGTTCCTTCCAAGAGACTACGTTCTCCTGCGGAAGGACAGACAGGCCGCCGCGGTGGCGGCGTCCTTCTAGCGATTCGACCGCACCTGCAGCCAAAGCGCCTCGGTCACCGCGAAAGCCGGGCTGAAATTGTCTGGGGCGGAAATCAAAGTCGCAACCTGCGACTTCTCGTGGGGTCAGCATAACCGTCCCCCCCATGTTCGATGCACCCCAAAACGCCGACTTTCTGCACTCCCGGGGACTTAGTTGCTGCTGTGCAGCCAAGTTTCGATGGTCCCCTCTTGCTTGGGGGGATTTTAATTCAACATATGCTGGCGTTGGCCCCACCAGAAGGGCGCGACAAAACCCTCCAATTTTTTTAATCTGCTTTCCCCTGAACTGGCCTTTTTTCTCAATTTGGTCCCCGAGCCAACCCAAAATCACCAATTTTGATGAAAAGACTACGACCTGGCTCTTGCGATGCGCCCCAGCACTTTGTCAAGGGTTGGGGGTTTGTGCCTGGCGTGAGTGACCATGACGCTGTCCTGGCCACACTCTCATTGATCCCCATCCGTCCCTGTGAGTGAGCCCGAGATTTCTTGATTTCACTAAAGAAAAACGGGCGGGCCCCTGAACGAAATGCTTTTCTGAACGCCCTGCCGGAGGTGCGGGCAGGGGAAAAAGCGTAAATGAACCCGGGGAAAAGGGAAGGAAATCGCCCTTTAAAGGGTGCCAGATGAGCACGTTCCAAAGAGGAAAAGTGGGGGGGGAAACAAGCGTCACTCCCCCCTTTGGGAAAAAGCAAGAGCAAAAAAAAGTTTATCGCCGCCCCGGGAAAAATGTTTCCCCGATGGCGGGAAAACCAAATTGAGGGACCAAGAGGGGCCCTATGTTGCTGCCAGAAGATCGCACAGGTGGCTCTTCGGGGCCAAGGAAACTGGATGTGGGGATTTTGGGCGGGGTTTGCGGGACAGCAAAAAGTTCTTTTTGGGCTACTTTAAAATTCCAAGAAAAACTATTCCAAACATGCTGGGGAATTTTAAAGGGGAGACCGTGTCGGGGACCCCAAGGGGGTGGCAGCCTGTTTTAGTGAGGCGTTCCAGAGCAATTTTCGCGGGGGGAATAACTTTTTCCCCCGTCCACCAGGGAAAACCGCCCCCGCCACCCAGCTTTCAGAACAGCCCCCCATAAAGCGAGCTGACTTGTTTTCCCCGGTGACAAAAAACAGCTTCTAGGGGGGGATAAAGCAAAATACAGCACGGGCCCGGACGGGGGGTTCCCCTCCCTTTATTTAAAAAAAACCCCGCAAACGCTCTCAGCGACTCACTTGCCCCCCCTTTTCAACATGGCGTTTGGGAACAGGGTTTTCCCCAAACAAAATTAAAACCCGGCGTCCGGGGCACCGTCTAAAAAAGACGGGGGACAAAAAGAGAATAAAGAACTCCCGGGCCCAATAAACACCCACCTCACGGGTTTGGGAAAAGACGATGGAACTTTTTGGGGGCGGGGACCGGACGGGGGATTTTTCCCCTTAGACCAAAACGTCATCCCTGGGGCCCCGCAGCACGGCTTTCGACAGGGGGGGGGGGGGCCGTTTTTTGCACCACTTTCGCGCGCCATTGATCATGGACGGCGGCACGGATTTACGTAGCGGAGCTCACATTCATTGTGTCTTTTTGATTGGTCTAAAGCGTTTTTGATAAAGTGCCACACGTGCCCTCCCACTATCCAAGCTCGAGGCCTTTTTGGGATTAAGGGCAATTTGCTTAGGTTTGGTTTTAGAGTTTCCTGGTCGGCCGCACACAGTTTTTCCAGTTCAACGGCGAGCGCTCCCGAATTCCGGGGCGTTTCCCTGGGCGTCATCCAGGGCAGTGTGCTCGGCCCCCCGCTATTTAACGTCTTCGTAGCCGACCTCCCTACCTCGGCAAAAGGGTCCAAATGCTCCCGTACGCTTTATGACGTCACCCCGTACTGGTTTGTGGGCACCCCAAAAGGAGCAGACGCCCTCCAAGCAAACCCCCAGACGACATTCAGATCTGGGCGACGAAAAAGGCATGTTTGCTCAAAGCCCTCAAGGCAAGATGATGGACCCTTACGCGCGTCGCCCCCCCACTTTTCTTCATGTACACCATCGGGTGGGTCCCCACTCGAGTACGTCGACAAGCAGCGCCTCCTCGGCGTTCCAATTTCCCAAGGGGACCTTTCCCATGGGAAAAGTTTTCACACCGGGCATCTTTCCCCACCAAGGCGTTGCAGGTGCTGGGTTTCGGGGGCCCCCCAACCGCCCGGCCCGCACGGGCCCCCCGTTTAAGAGGGTGGCCTACCCGTCGCTAGGGCAAGCCCTCCCTGACTTTTGGCCCTTTCCCCCCTGGCACCCAATACCATCCCGGGAAAACTACAAAGCTGAGGGGGGTGCAAGAAGGGCGCTGCATTTTATACAGGGCCCTAACCTCCCCCCCCCCTTTTGACCAGGGTGCGGTTATGCCCAAAGGGCCAGGCCCCCCCAGTACCCCCGATCTGGTGTTTTTTAAAAGGGTGCCCTCAGTGGCGCCACTGATTTTTACGTGTGCAGCGCGGATTTATCCAGGGCCCCCGTGTTTTAGAGGGGACGATAAAAGGCCCCCCGGGCCCCCCAACCCCCTCCGGCCAAAGGACTGGGTCGGCCGAGTTTTCTTTTTTTTCCGGGTAGTTTAAACCAAAAGGAAAAAGACCCCCGCCCGCCCTCAAAGACTGCTCAGTGAGTCATTTCCCCCTTTCCCCGTGCAGGGGCACTTATGGGGGAAACCAAAATGCAAAGTGCTAAATTTTGTTTTGTTTTCCCCGTGCTTTTATCCCAAAGGGTCTTCGGGGGCACAAGATTTCCACAGATTTTTAGTGTTTTTTGCAAGATAAATTTTCTAGCGTCGGGCGCGTTTCTTGTTGGGAATCTTAACAAAAAAAGAATAAACAAAATAATAAGTAACCCCCGAAGGGGGCCCCCAAAAAGGTTGTTTTGTCCCCATTTGGGTTTAAAAATAATTTAAACCCTACGTCTTTTTTTTAGGGGTCAGTTACCAAAAATCGGGAAAATCACTTTTAGGGTGGGTTTCCCCTCTTGAAAAAGGGGGGTTTTACCCGTTAGGTTACCCCCAAAGTTGGGGCCCCCCAAAAATTTTCAAAATTTCCCCTTTAAAACTGTTTGCCAAGCTGGGCCAACTTTTTTTTCAAGTTAAATGCCCACGTAAAAAGGGGCCTGCTTGAACACAAATCCCCCCTTATTTCACAAAACAGAAAAGTACCCCTTTTTTAAATTTAATTTTTAGCCAAAAAATCGTATTTTTGGAGCCTTTCAGAAAGATGACGTATGTCACTATCAAAGCACTTTGAGATTTCAAAAATTATCTCCACCAACAAAATCGGTAAAATTTCCTACAAATTAAACAGTGTTTGCATATGACGGTCATTTTAATTTAAGAAAAGTAGCAAATTTTGAAAAGGGGCCCCTAAAATACCCCCTTTTACAAATTTCACTAACTTTTTTAAAGCACAAAACCCGTAGGACCACCTTTTGGGGGGCTTCCCGGGTTTATCCAAAGTCCCCAGATTTATCTGCCTTTAAAGCCTGTTTTCCAAGCTGGGCCACCAAGAAAGGGCCGCAACGTAAAAGGGCTTTCGAAAAATCCCCCCCAAATTTCACATAAGAAGTAGTTTAACTAATTAGAACGATTGGGACGTTCGGGGGCCTTGCCCTTCCCTTTAAACTATTCCCCTCCGAAATGGGTAAATTTTACAAATAACGGTTTGAAAAGACGTTTTTAAAAGACCGCGAGTGAGAACCCCCTTTTACCCACTTCTGTTTAACATGGGCCCCCCCCCCCCCCCAAGGTTAGAGTGGTTATTTGACCTGGGGTAACGGTTTTCCATTCCCAAGCCTGGTATCTAATTTAAAAGGCATTCAAAGAAAATTTGACATGAAAAAGAATATTACTCTTCATTATTTCTCATTTTTTGTATTTAGAGGCCAATATAATAAATGTCAAATATAAAAGTTAAACCCCTTTTTTATTGGTGGCGCCCAATGGCCCCTTTTTAATGGTTTTTAGCCCAAGAAATTTTAAAAAAAAAGCCTTAAAGTAAATAATTAAAATTTTGTTTAAATAAGGACCAAAAATTTCCTTTTATATTTCCCCTTTTTGGTATTATGGGGATTTATAATGCTATATTTAGAAAGGAATTTCGATGATGAAATTGGTTACATAAAAGTTTTAAAACCCAATGATAATATTTATAAGTTTAATGACCAATGTTTTATCTAATGCTCTTGTCAATGAAAAGATTTGAAATGTTTTAGAAGGAGAGATTGAGAGATGATGTACTAATGTTAACACGTACAGTGATAGTATGTGATTAAGTTAATTTTTTCACAATTATTATTAACAATGTTTTATAAAATTGCATGTTAACCATTAAATTTCTATTATGATATGATGATGAATTAACAAATAAAATGTTAAGCGTACAAGCGTACAGTGATTACGAATGTGGTAAAAAGTTTGATATTTGAAGTTAATTATACCAACCAATTTATATATCCTAATCTTCAATTGTTTGTAACTTTAAACACTATTTGCATGATTTAAACACATTAAAAACTCTTACTTATAATATGAGATTACTTCTGAAGTTACTTGATAAAAATTTTCGAACATCTGTATAACGAATTATGGAAGTTTTGATTTTGAGTTAATTTGATTACAATTATATATTCTAACCTCATTGTTTGTAACTTATAAAAACTATTTGCATTTCAACACATTTAAGATTATTGTTTTTAATAGGTTTCATATGATGATAATTACTTTACTAACTTCTATGACTATGATTTCATTACTTATTTCATAAAAGTAAATAATTGTCAATGATTATCTTGGATCGTTATACAATATGCAAAAGTTTAAGCTAATCTGTGATTTAAAAGTCAGAAACGTCATAGTATCATGCAACAAATAGTAAATTAAACACAACTCTTCATTGGTTAAAAAAATAAAATTACAACACTCTTTACAGTTTACACCCAAACATACTATACATACACCATCATTATTTAAATAATTACCATAAGACGAAGTATTACATGTCTTCCCGATTTATTCATCGATCTTTATCACCCAAAAAAAAAAAAAAGTGGTAGTTGCAGGGCTCAATGACCCAAAATATGCATAAACATCCATGACTACATATTATCGCCACAAATCCGATTAAATCCAACATAATTTCGTAAGTATTCAAGACAAAACATTTTTTAACATTTTTTTTTAGGGGGGGGGAGGTGAGAGGGGGGGGGAAGTGGCGGGTAAGGGCATAACACAGCCAGTCTGACAAGTGATATTCTTTCCGAGGTAAATTTTTTTATAAAATGCCGTATTTGATATGATCATTTTTAGGGCCCAATTTCGATGCGTTTGACGGGTCAAAGTCGCCAACGCAGATCGTCTGAGGGCTAATATTAGTCCTCCTGGTAATTTTACCTTTAAAATGACGTATGTTTGAATCATGAAAACCTTATGAGGGCAGATTTGACCTTTTTTGGGGCCCCCTTCGGGGGCGTTGACGGATCAAAGCCCCAACGCAGCCCGTATGACGAGTGATATTCGTTTTCCTGGTAACTGGCTCTATAAAATGACGTAGCTTATGTTTGAATTATGTATATCCTACGGGGACAGATTTGATCATTTTGGGGGCCCACTTCGGGGGTTATCTAACGGGTCAAAGCCCTAACGCAGCTCGTCTGACGAGTGAAATTCGTTTTCCTGGTACCTTTTTCTATAAAATGACGTAGGCCCTACGTATGTTTGAATCATTCATACCTTATGAGGGCATATTTGTCTTTTTTGGGGGCTCACTTTGGGGGTTACCTAACGGGTCAAAGCCCCAACGCAGCCCGTCTGGCGAATGATATTCGTTTTCCTGGTAACTTTTTATACAACATGACGTATGTTTAAATCATGTATACCTATTGAGGGCTAGATTTTGACTTTGTTTGGGGGGCCCACTTGGGGGCGTCTGTGGGGTCAACGGCCCAACGCAGCCCGTCTGACGAGTGATATTCGTTTTTTCTGGGAATTTTCACTATAAAATGGCATATGTTTGAATCATGTATATCTTATGAGGGCAGAGTTGACTTTTTTTGGGGCCCACTTTGGGGCGTCTGACGGGTTTAACGGCCCAACGCAGCTCCTTGTACGAGTAATATTCTTTTTTGGCTAAAATTATTTTATGAAGTTTCGTATGTTTTAATCATGTATACTTAATAGGGGCAGATTTGACCCTTTTTGGGGCCCACTTTGGGGGCTCTGACGGTAAAACGCCCCCACGTTGACTCGTAAGACGCGCATTTATTGAAAATGACTTGAATTTCCGCTTCTACTCCAATGGTCCAAACATATGTACCTTATGAGGCAATAGAAACTGTCACTGGCTCTCCGTCTATAACTGATTAGGATATACGATAAATAAAAAAACGTACAATTGGATGAGCGTAGCGAGTCGAAACGCAAAAACTTCAATTTCCCTGTTCACTGCATGACCCCTCAAAAAATTTAGCTCCAATGTTTTTTTTGTTTTTTGTTTTGTTTGTTTTTTTGTCTGTTTGTTTCGCACGATTCCGGGCAAACGGCAATCAGCGATCTTGATAAAAATTAAAAGGGACCATCGAAATCTTTGAACTTATACCTTGCCACGTTTTGGGTACAATCGATAAAATATTTCTCATGAATATCGCACAACTTTTTAATAAAGCGAATTTTTTTTTTCGATTTTTAGTGCGATATTTTTCGTGCATTTGGGCGATTCTGACCAAAACGGGTGGGGCTACAAAGTTCATATTTTTACATGGAACATTAAGGTTATGGTGGATGTAGTACCTTGTGAAAAAAAGTTGAAAAAGTTAAACAAAATCCATAAAATAACGTACATTTACGATTTTTTTCCCCGATTTTACGTGCGATATTTTCGTGGACCTTTTGGGCCGATTCTTGCAAGGGTGGGGATACAACGTTCATATTTCCCTCATGGACATTAAGGTAATGGTTCTGTTTTGCTTTCTGAAGAGAAGAGTTGATGTAAAAGTTAGCCGAATCCATAGAATAAAGGTTTTAATATGATTTTTTTAGTTTATTATAACATTAAGAATTAACAATTGAAGTATGAACACAATCACATACAATGCCTTTCACAAAGCACTTGCAAAGAAAAAGTGGTCCCACGCCAACTCAAAACATTACAAAAAAAAGCTCATCCATCAACGCGGCGGGACTTTAGGCGTTTTTTTCTAGTTATTATAAATACTATGACAGAAATTATCTTTAAAAATGTTTTAAATTTTAATGGAAATTGCAAAAATTATACTACAAACAAAACAAGTTTTCTATAGGATGTCGCTAGTAAAGACTTCAAGTTTACTGAGTCAAACCGTGATCGCATATAAACTGTATGTGACAGCGTCACTATGCGTCGTGTGTAAATCCCAGGGTCGTCTAGAACATGTCTTTACTCTTACAACACTCTCCTGCACTCCCTGTTATTTCGCGGACCAATCCAATCTACGCGTCAACAGGCCAAGCAATTCATACAACACATGACGTTTCGTTTATTTCCCATGACCGACGTTTCCGACTGGATTTCACACGTCCATCATCAGGGTTTTTCAGTTTTCACGTTTTGTACATACTTCTCTCGTCGCATTGAGTTTTTAAATGCTTATTCTTGGCAAACAAATGTGGGTTATCAATATAAGGGAACTCTATTAATATTTATGCAAAATTTGGGATGATATTATTATCCAAACCGTTCAGCTGCAATCGTTTAACACCATGAGCGCGCACATTTGAGTTTGGGCCAAGTTCAGCGTCCCCCCCCACCGCACTACGGAATGAAGGGATGTTTTTGTGGCTGAAATATGTTTCTTTCTTAATCCATTGAAACCCATTTCGCTTAATGATGGCATTTTTTCGCTAGGTTTGGCTCAAAGTCCCTGGGGGGGGGGCGATAGACACCGTAACTAACCAGCAGCAAGATCCTATACATGCAGACAAGTTTCAGAACAAAAACCATTTTTTTATTGCATATATCCGTGGTATGTGTAGTTCTTGCATTTTCTTGTCAGGTCTGTTCTGACTTTGCAACATGTCGGGTTAAGCCCGTACATTTAAATATGTGATTGTATTATCATCATCATAAATAAATAAATAAATAAAAACGCGGAAGTTCTAACACCTGATGGAGCATTTGTGTTTGGGGAAGAAGGGTCTGGAAGCTAGTCATCACGAAGAGTACTTAATACATCAAACGTTTTTAAATTAAACAGTTGAGAGCACTTGTATCGACAAAATAACAAACACAATATCTTTGCATGTATGTATACCCCACAACGATACAACATTATGACTGAAGACACACATTACTGCAAGCTCTGTGAGCTGGAGCTTAAAGTCCAGGCTTTGCCTGAGAAAGTAGTGCTGGTTTAAAATATGGACACCATTTAGGACCTCAGATAATCGAATAAACGTGTATAAACTGCATACACCAGTGACTAGAGCACTTTGGGTGCTCGTACATCATTCTTTGTAATACAACTGGCGAATATACACGTTATATTATCATATTTTAAGTTTGTTCTGCATATGTTTATTTAAAGATATATTTAGATGGTTTTTCAACACACCTGTTCCACCACATTATGGTAATATAGTAATTATATATACCAGTATTATTGTAGGTTACAATTCACGGGGAGCAGAGCAACTGAGGATAACAATTCCAGAAATATGGCACTTTCCGTGATTATGTGTGTGTTTACGTCGAAAAATCAGCCGATCGCTGGGGGGACAGATTGCGCTGAAATTTTAAAAAGACCTCCGGTACGAGTTTCCTGAGAACTGCTAACGAAAATCACTAGATACATTGGCGTTTAACCACAAGAAAAAATAAAATTGAAAATAGGCTGCAATGTGTAGGAATTATATTTACGACAATGGTTTTGTTTAAAAAAAGTTTTTTGTTTGTTATTTGTCTGGCTGTGAAATGCAGTTTGAAAGGTTATCGAGTTTGCACCTCAAGGTAACCCCCAATAGAGCTGGGACATGATAAACCTTCAAATCTTTACCGTATTTCGTCCTACTGGCTATGGTTTTCCATAGTATATCACAGATGATAGCCACGTAGCGTTATATGCATTTTTTCAAACATGTTCTTATTTTTTAAGTGCTAGCGGTTTAGCCGAGGTCTTTTTAAACCGTTCCCACTTCGAACACCGAAAGTTAGGCAGCCTATCTGGCGTGGTCACATGGGTAAAGTGGGATGACCACTGTCTGCCCTGAAACTCACGTATACCGCTGGTTTCGAGCAGTATGGCAGCGGTTCGAGTGCTGAGTGTAAACGGCTTCGGTCTCCTCGAACGTCTGCTCGGCAGTCCAAGTTCGTGAAGGAACCTTTATGATTGTCAGGTTTCATCGTACTTTCGATGGGCGTTAAGCCGCTGTCCCCACTGGTACTTTTTGAAAGGAGTAGGCGTACGTGACGGTACCGGGTTTCCTCTCCTCCCTTCTGTTTCATACTTCATCCTCATCTATCACCACTCATTCGTCTCGAATAGCCAAAGTGGCATTAATATGAGACGTTAAGCAATATCCATTATCCAATCCAATTCAAAGCCAATCAATAATTGGATGAGCGTAGCGAGCGAAGCGAAGATTTCTATTTCACTACACTTCTTTTCTTATCTTTTCTTTTTTGTATTTTTGTCTGTTTGTTAACACAGTCCTGGCTAAACCGATACTATCCGATTGCGATGAATTTTATGGAGGCCTTCGTAATCTTGAAAAAAAAACTTTTTTTTTAGAACTGACAACGATTTTTGAGCGCAATCGCAAAATTATTTCTTATGAAATCGCAATTTTACGATTTTTTTACGATTTTTAAAAAATTTCTTATTCGACTTATAACACCTACATGCTTGTGTCCGTTGTAAATGATTTTTTTACAGAACCTTAATTTTAGGCAATCGATATATTCATGTTGAAGCGTTATCGAAAACTCTTTATTTTTACGAACATAGCAATTTTACGTCTTTTTCGATTTTTTTTAAATTTCTTCGGCTTATAACACCTACATGCTTATCCATTGAATGATTTTTTCGCAGAACCTTATTTTATGAATTTATATATTTGTGTGAAATTTGAGCGCAATCGAGAAATGTATTTTTCGTGAAATCACAATTATTAACGATTTTTTCGATGTTTTAAATTTCTTCTTCGATTATAACACCTACATGCTTTATCCGATTGTAATGATTTTTTCACATAACCCTTTAATTTTATGAATTAATTATTCGTGTGAAATTTGAGCGCAATCGACAAAATTATTTCCTGTGAAAATCTCTATTTAAGCTTTTTTCGTTTTAAAATATTACCGCTCATACCAACAACACGCGCATGAAAGCGTTTGCAAGAAGCTTCCTAATTTTAAAATAAATTACAACATCTTCTCCCGACCAGGGGATTGAAAACCCAGGCTTCAAACATTTCGGGGGGTATAAGGGAGGGCGGCCTTAGCCAACTAGACTAGGAAAACCCCGAAGTCTTTGTTAGACGAGTGAGCGATTTCATCTTGTTTTAGTACCCGGGAACTCTGCATACACAATTGATTGATATACTTGCTCCAACTAAAGAATGCAGATGCTCGGTAGTGATGGGGGTAGAAGAATGAATGGCGCGTAAATGAATTGTCGCCTTTTGGTGTATGAAAGAGAAATATCTTCACCAACGCAGCAAAAATTAGTCTGTCTAGATCACAGAGTTCCTCCGTGTGCAAGATCCACGGCTGAGCTAGTTTTGAATAGAATTGACAAAGTTGTTATGTTGGGAAAACAATTTCGAGCTACTTGCATTCTTTTCGTTGGGATCACTAAGAATATATATTAATAATATGGTGTATCATACGAGTGAGCGTAGCGAACGTAAGTCTATAACGCTACTCGATCGGCGCTTCGTCGTGATTAATTTGTCTGTAAATTGTTGAAATGTTAAATGTTAAAAGGGCTAAAAACCCCAAAAAAATTTTTTTTACCACGTGATCTCTAGCAAATACTACACTTAAATGACTGTTTAAAAATTTATATCTTGGTGACTTGCTGTGGAGTTTAAACACGAATTTTTAATTTTTTTGATTTCCTGAAATTAGCAAAAATTGGGTTTTTGGAAATTTCTTATATCCTCGGCTTTTTAACCTGCTTCTTTTTTTGGTCCACATAGATACTAGAGCATTAGTATTAATCTAACTGCCCCTTTATACATCGTGTCTTGAATTGTGCCCAAATATACCCGCAAAACTCCAAAATATGCAATTCCAAAATCACAACCCAGCTGGAAAATCAGCACATTTTGGCCAAACTACTTTGCCAAATTACAAACAAAATGTAAGAATTTACAGAAAAAGGCTGTATAGTACGTCAATATGGCCAATATTTTTTTGGATCAAAATCCTCCAAAGGTCGACGGGCATAAAAAGATCGTCCCCTGTTATTTCTTATGGAGATTTTTGCCGATGGCCTAGCTCGAAAAATGTCATGTTTTGACAATTTTTTGGGAGGTCATGGTGGCCCCAATAATTGTTTCTGTTAATTGCTAAATTTCATTACTAGTTAGTCTGAATGAATTAATTTTTTAGTTTAGCGGTACTACCCCCTTAAATGTTTTTAATGTCATTTGTCCGGGCTTAATACTGCCGAATGGCCAAATGCTCAGTGAAGTGAACCACGACAAATGTATGTAATTATGTGATTGTACTTACCTTTCTGTGGTGGTCGCTTACGCTACTTTCTTGGTTTATCCATGATTAAACTATCAATCACACAGCACAACCACTTCTACCACTGGTCGCGACTCGCTGATGACTGCGTCATTTGTCCTGCTTCCGCGTTTGCCCTCGATGCGCGGGAAGGGACAAATCAGTTCACAAAACTATTTTAAATGTTTAAATGTACGTTACTACTTGTATGAATTTTGTTATTTCTTAAGGCCATTTCCTATTAAGCTTATACTATTACTAAATAAGTGGATCACATTATTATTCCCAAGACAACATAGTTTAAAATAGAGTTCATACACATTCTAATAATAATATTGTTTTGGGAGGGGGGGGGGGGATTTAACAGTTGCATGAACTGCAAAAACCGCGCAAACAGGCATGTACTGAGGTCTTTGCTCAATTTTATGAAAGGTCTTAAAAACAATACTGCTATGGGCAGCTATAATGCCTAAAAAATCCGAGGTCCTGGCAAAGACCTCGGTTTGAAAAAAGGACCTCAGAGCCCCGTTTGTGTTATTCATGCGCAAGACCTCACTTGATACTGTTTGCAAACACTCACCACACACACATTGTACAGCTGAAGTCCTACTTCGTAAGTGCACGTCAATGAGAGGTCATACAACATTCACATGATATCTATAAGACGTGTGTATTGTGAGTTTGCTGTAATTTTCTATTTACTAAGTGTGCCGTGTGGTATGTTTGCAAAGCGTAATAAAAGTGAGGTCCTAGGGATGCAATACACAACGGGGCTCCGATGTCCTTTTTCAATGCGTGGTCTTTAAATAAGAACGTGTCGGTTGATACTGTGGTAGGTCGGCATTAAATGTCTAGTTTAAGTTCGAAGTCAGAAAATTGTTTACAATTAATATCTCTAGATCGCGTGGACGTGGAAGTTTCTGGAGCACAAAAAAGAAAGCTTATTCAAATAGGGTATCCCCTCTGACAAGGTACTTCTTTGTACTTACTTTAGAAAGAAGCTTAAATACCATATTTTCATTACGACTATATTACACCAAGTCGTGGACGATCCTCGTAACTCGGTCGCCAATCGCAGCCGACCTCGCTATCCCCGGGTCTCTTTGAATCGTGTTATTTTTGTGTGGGCACGTCGTTCTCAATTATTCGTAATGCCAGGGTAAATTTAATTTGTAATTCATTCATTCCGATTACGTACCAACCCAGGGGGCGGTACCGGGGGTCGTAGCAAAAAACAACAGTCACCTTGTTGGATGAGCGTAGCGAGCGAAGCGAGATTCCTTTCACTACACTGGAGAAAAAAAAATCCTGAAATGTTTTTTTCTCTTTTTTTCTTTCTTTCTTTTTGTATTTTGTCTGTTTGTTAACACGATTCCGGCTAACGATACTTTCCGATGCAATGAAATTTATGGAGGTCTTCGAATCTCTGACTTAGAACTGCCACGTTTTTGAGCACAATCGGAAAAATTATTTCTCATGAAAATCATAAAACAATTTTCCGATTTTTTTTTCGATTTTTTTAAAAGTTCTTCGACTTACAACACCTACACTGCTTTATCCGATTTTATGATTTTTTTCACAGTAACCATAAATAATTTTATGAATAAGATATTCGTGGAAAATTTTGAGCGCAACTACGAAAAATATTTCGTATAAAAATCGAAATTTACGGTGTTTTTTCTTTTTTAAAAACAATTCTTTGACTTTTAAACAAAACCACCCCCCCCCCTTTTTTAAAAAAAAACCATGCTTTATCGATTGTAATGATTTTTTTAGCAGACCCTTACTTTTATGAATTAATATATTCTTGTGAAATTTTGAGCTCAATCCGAATAAACTATTTCTTATAAAAAATTCGAAATTTAGATTTTTTTTTCTTTTTTAAATATTACGATTAATTAAAAAAATTAAAATTAAAGGTTTATTTTTTTATTTAATTTATAATTAATTTTTAAAAATCTTCAACTTAGGAATAATTTTTTCACAGAACAACAGAAAATCACTAACACATGGTAGCTCAATGCACAATTACGCTCATCCAACAACGCGGCGGGGGACTTGGCGTTTTCCTCGTTCTAAGGAGACGCTTATGTTCTTGGACATTTTCCCCTACGATTCACAGTTTAGGCCCTAAACCAGTGGTTTATAGAATTTTTCATTCCCAGAACGTTTTTTTCGTGCTACTATCACATTTTTTCCGCCTGCCACTGGGGTCGCCTTAGCAAAACACAAACCAGTGTCCCGTCGTGACGCCCACTCCCAGTGAAGTCTACATGCAAATTTGATTTTTTTTTTTATTTTGTAGTGCAAGGTAGACGCTCGTGGTATTTTTTAACAGGTATGCTTTGTTCTTTTCAAGTACAATGGCTTCATAATGAACGCACCTCCCCCCTTTCTTTGTGCATAAAATCTCTCGCGTTTTTCTTTGACATAATTAACATCTTCCATATTATAATTTATATTGATTTTTATTGTTAATTGTGTCAATATATATTTTTTATATCTCATTGATTTAACATTTTGCAAAGTAACGTTTCCTTACCACGTGCTTAACTGCCAAGTCACATGTAAACCTGACAAGGGAGACAAAAAACCCTAGCCATACTTCGGACGATGTGCAAGTGTTTCGTTTATGAATCTTTAAATACCCTACGCCATAAAATCATATCAAAAATATCAACCGTAAAGTGCGTACTAAAATAAGGTTTCCAATTACATTTATCAAAATAAAGAAAACCTAAGATTTGTGTATCTGCCAATGATAGCGCCTTATTGGATGAGCGAAGCGAACGATTTCCCATTTCACTACACTGGAGAAAAAAATCGGAATTGTTTTTTTTGTCTCTTTCTTTCTTCATTTTTTTGTATTTTTTGTCTGTTTTTTTTTAACACGATTCAGGCTAAACCGATACTCCAATTGCGATAAAATTTTCTGGAGGCTTCGAAATCTCTGAACTTAGAATGCCACTTTTTTTAGCCAATCAAAAATTATTTCTCATTAAAATCGCAATTTAAACGATTTTTTTTATTTAAAAAAAATCTTTCGACTTATAACAACCCTCATGCTTTAAACCGATTCTAATATTTTTTTTCACAGAACCATAATTTTAGATTCCTATATTCGTGTGATTTTTAGCTCATCGAAAATTATTTTTTTATGAAAACTCGCAATTTTATAAAAACGATTTTTTAAAAAAACTTTTAGAACATTCTTCGACTTATAATACCTACATGCTTTATCCGATTGTAATGATATTTTCACAGAACCTTAATTTAATAACTTATATATTTGTGTGAAATTTGAGTGCAATCGCAAAATAATTTTGCATGTAAATTGGCAATTTTACGCTTTTTTTCGTTTAAAAAACATACGCTAATCCAACAACAGCGCCAGAAAAGCGTTTGCGACTTCTTGGTTTATAATATAATACCACACTTACCCTCTTTATTAAACAATAATTCCTAAATTTTGCAATTATTTCAATCAAATTTAAATTTGCCATAAAGTTGTTTTACCTCTAACAATTATAACCAATTAGATTGTGTTCTTAGCTTCTTTATTAATAATCTTTTTTTCGTATTTGTTTACTCGTGCAAAACGACCATTTTTAGTTTAGTGGAGTTTTTTTTAAATATGTATTTCGAAAATTAAAGAGTATCAGATTTGTAAAACAAAGACAAAAGGGATTTGTTAAGTAATTTTATTATTTTGATAGATGGCAAGGCATTTTTATAGGGTTGTACAATGGAGTTTCATCATCCTCAATCTCCCTAGATGAATACCGAGGGAATAAAACTCGGAAATCCAGCGTATTGACCAGTGTCCTCCCACTCCCAGATTAGAGGCTAGCACGCTATAATGCACTGAGATATATTTTAACAAAACACGTTGTGACATAACATAATTGAATGTACCCATACAATTTCATCAAATATCTAAACTTGTTTGGTACATTAAATACTAAATTGAAAACTCGTAAACAGAGAAGATAACACGACCCTAGTGAATTTTTAGGACCCCCTTTTCCTTATAACCGTCAATAGTGTGTGAAATTCAAAATTTTTTGGTACTGCGATTTCATTGCTTATCACTTTACAAGGGCGTTCCCCACAGTTTTTGAAATGGGACCATCACATAGTCCGATAAATTCCCCCAGAGTGTGGTATGAAGGTTATGAGCTATTTGAAGAGCGCTCTGGTGGTTACACACATGAACTGCAAAAAACGCCAACAGCATGTTCCTGATGTCTTTGCTCAAATTTACGAAAAGTCTTAAAAACAATACTTGCTATGCAGCTATGATTGCTACAACAATCCAAGTCCTGGCAAAGACCTCGGTTTGAAAAGGACTCAGAGCCCCGTTGTGTATTCATGCGCAAGACCTCACTTGATACGGTTTGCACACTCACACACACACACACACAACAACACATGTTTTGTTTTGGTACAACATTAGATCCTGTAAGATTCTCACATGCAATCCGAGCACGCAACTAATAACTTTAGAACAAAAAGGAAACAGTTTTCTGAATGAAATTGCATACGTAGATCACTATTATCATAATGGTTTTTTTGATTGGACGCTGTTGTGTGAGTCGATTTTCACATCAGTTTCGAGATCATGAATTTTCCAATACTAACGAGATCATAGTAACTACACACCGGTTAATTCGAGATCTTCACACATAAACCTTCCATTTCTTAATAGAAACAGACATTACGAGCTCTAATACACAGCCGTTAAAGCCAGCAGTTTTCGCGCACTAAAAAAGAGATCTTCCACACATAACGGTTATTTCGTATAAACATACATTAGGATATTCATAATACACGGCCGTTAATAGCCAGTAAGTTTAGCGCACTATTAGAGATCTTCACACATAACGGTAATTTCGTAATAAACAGCACTTAGAGATCGTACCAACGGCTTTATACAGCACGTCTCTTGTCGTTATTAGGAGAATCACTTACACATATACGTCATTTCATATTGACGACACATCACGAGATCACTCGTCAATTTAAACCTCGTTATTTAAAATGGGCAGTGCTTCTCCAATCTAGTTCTTCGTTTTGAAAAGCAATCAGCGAAGTATAAATCGGTTTGGTAATAAACAGACTGTTTTGGACTTGAAGCCTACAAAAATTATTGTCGATTCGATATAGAAACATTTGCCATAAATCGGCCTTAATCGATAATCGTTTATTTATTTCTACTTTTAACAATATATTCAATATGCCAGTAAATCGGCCAAAAATCGATAATCGTTCATTCAGTTACATGTACTTCTCCTTAAATGTCATTAGCAGTGCAATCCACTTGAACCAATTCGATAGATTGATATTCCTCAATATTTCCCCAAGTCAATACCAAGGAAGTCTAATAATGGCTTATTTATTATAAATTTATGTTTTCCGCCGAACCGTTAAAGTTAGTGGTATTCTATTTAGTCCTCGATATTAGATTCTTAAAACTTAACTCTTGTGATTGGATTAACCTTTTTTCTCCCTTTCAAAAGATCAATCAAAGTTTCTTCGTACTAGTAACACTTCTAGTGATTGATTGATTGATGATTATTCTTTACCGTTGTACTTGTTTTAAAATGCATTATAAAACTTGGAATTGAAAGATCAAGTCGGTTTATCAACATCAACAAGAACACATACGCAAGCCTAAATATTCGATCTTTGACGCTTAGATAGTGTAATAAGATACAAAATTCTTGACACTTAAGTTTGAAGTAAACACTTGAAATTGCTTCTCCTGGATCGTCCGATTGGGCAGTGTGATATGAGATTCACAATGGTCGTATAGATGGTTTTAGGGCTGAGCGTGCGCCGCCCAGTCCAGCATCTGCCCCCTACCCTCTCACGCTTTGGTTATTGTAGTTCATGTTTACGAGCGACCCCGGCCTCATAGTCACAAATTGATGGAATTTTTTCATAAGTATTGAGGACACAGAAAGAAAATAATCATGTTGTCTTGTCATTAGAAAAATATCTATTTTTTGATGTATGTTTTCGTTTATTCTTATAATCCCAAGGAATCGCACCGTGATTTTTGATTAAATTAGAGGCAACCTTCGATTCTACACAGAACAGAAGTCTTCAAAAATTCAGCTAAACTTGCACGCACCCAAACTTTGGCAAACTTGGCCCTTCTTTTTGATCTCGATGTAGGTAAGCCCTTGCTACGCCCCATGTTCTAGTCTTGGTGGTTTGTCCTACATGGGAATTCAAGCCGGATTTGGTGTGTTTTGAATTTCAAAACCTTGAGGGGAAATTATGTTGATGATAATCTTTAATAATTACACGTGTTAGTAGTGGTTTGCAAGTTAGAGTGCTTGAGAGTTTTTTGTGGTGAAGGCTAAATTTTTGTAAATTTTTTAGTTTTTGAAAACTTGATTTTGTTATATTTTTGTATTGTTTCTTATCTTGAATGGTTTGATGGTCAACATGTTTTCTGTGGTGGCGTATATTGGAGTGTGTGTAAGTGCTTAGGTCAGAAGTGTTTTTTGTAGGCAAATATTAATATAGACTACAAGAGTTTCGCGATGTATTGGAATTGACGATGCAGTTTTTTACGTACGTGGCAAGGTGTCAGTGACCCCTGGGAACTGATTTGCCATGCTTGCACAGACTAACCTCTGATAAGAAAGTTCTTGGTACCGTAATTCTGAAGAGTATATCTGCATGCAGTGTAGGGGGGGGGGGGGGGAACAGGCCGCCGAGATTAAAGACCCTTAGGCTATCAGATACGCACTTTTGTGGGCTCAATTGTCCCGAACAAAGCCGAGAATGGCTCAAAAAATTCGTAATTTTCCTGTTACATCACGGCAACCCGTAAGCGAAATCGGTAGCTTTTTGATTTTACAGCCAAAAAACGGAAACTAAGGTAATAGTTCTTACACAGATTACAATTGGCCTATAACGTTGGCTATGGTGGACACAAATGTGATATTTTAAAAGCTCAAACGAAAACAATATCTGAAATTGAAAAATAGTACTTTGACCTTTTTAGAGGAAAAAAGGGTAAAAGGTAATAATATATTATATGAAAATGAATACCACTTGTACAATAACGCTGGTAGAAAAGTTAAAAGTAATAACTTCAATTATTCAAGACAATACAGAATGTAATGAGTAAATCAAAATAATTATGTCGATTATGTTTGGAACCAAAAAACGGCAAAAGGCACTATATCAAATAGAATACAATTGCCCGAAAACGGGCTGCTCGATAAGGTTGCAATAAATTTGTTAAACTTAAATACAAATTCAAATTCAATGTGGAAATCGATTTCAGCAGTACCCGTTAACTTTGGGGTACCGGCAAAAGGCAAAAAACGCATTTCGTCACACAGACCATTTCAGAAAGGAATAAAAATGCTGTTTTAATGGGTACGGTTATTAAAAGGTTCACCCGGGGAGCGCTTTCCTTCTTTTTAATTTTTATTTAATCTATTAAAGTCAAATCAAAGTTAATGTTTACTTGTCAACCAGGAAAGGCAAAGCAGTAAGTGTTGTAACTTTTGATGATCAGTGATAATTAGTATCCACTACTCCACCAACTCAAATGGTGCGGTGCAGCTGGCCTACAATACAATACATGGTAAAAAATATTAATCGTATTTTTATTTAGTTGCCCCGTTAGTGCGCCGCGCCAAACCGCGGTTCGCTATACACACTCAGGCACCTTATCACAAGCAGAGTTGGGGTGTTTTCGAGGTGTCACCACCATCCGTCATGAACGTGATGTGAACTTAAAAACTATCAAAATCAGGGGATTTGGGACCTGACAACATATGCCAAATTTGGTTGGTGTACGAACATTCCTTCTGTGAAAAATGACTTGAAACATGCTCAAAATCCACTTGATGTTAGTCTCGGTGCCCGTTAGGGCGCCGCAGCCAAGCCGGCGGTGCGCTACACCTCAGGCACCTTATACAGCAAGCGAGTTGGGGTGATTTCGAGGTTTCACACAGCCATCATGAATCGTGATGTGAACTTAAAAACTATCAAAATCAAGGGATTTGGGTACCTGACACACATGCCAATTTGTTGGTTTGTTTTTACGAACATTCTTCTTGGTGAAAAAATACTTGAAACATGCTCAAAATCACTTTAAGAATGTTTAGTTACTACTGGCTCTATATATACTGTCTAATCCCGTCAGTTTCATTGCTCAGGCGTTCTGAACCAAACGGGTAGGGCTACAACGTTCATTATTTTACATTGACACTAAGGTAACAGTGATTTAGTTCCTTTGAAAGAAAAATTAAAAAGGTTTTGCTGGAGGCTTCCAAATAAAGGTTTTAAAAGCCTTTATACAGGCATACAATCAACAATTAACTAATTACTCTGGACATGATCGCCTACTTGTTTACAAAGCAGTCTTTGGATCACTACATGTTTTTCATTCTATTGTTAATTGGTCATAACCGTAGCAATTTAATCGACTCATTGATAAAATTATATATTTTACACAAATGCAATGGAAATTGAAAAAGTAATGCGACCCACACATAAAAAACTTGTAAAAATAACAGCCAAAAAAAAACCTTACAAACTCAAAAATGAGATCTGAAAAACGGGCAAGCTCATCTACCCTTCCACATTTTCGCATTCTTAATTTATAAACGGACAGTTCCAGGCGCGTTTTACGGGGGCGGCGCCCCATTAGGCCCGGGCCGCCCATTGGTTTCTCTAATACTTGTTTCCAATTCATGTTAATCTTTTAATATTTCTAATGAGGCCCTATGGAAATCGTTGAACGTCTCATTGTTTATCTGGTCCATCTTAAAAATTATATTTTATTATATCATCAATGTGTACACTAGATCCCGCTATATACCTCCCTTTTGACTGCCAAAAGTCTCAAACTATCCAGTTGATTGGATATTGCTTTACGTCTCATATTTATGCAACTTGGTCTTTATCGAGGACGAATGGAGGGACGTAAGGGATACGCGGGGAAAAGGGTGGACAGGCCTGTGCTGGTCAAACAGCCACAGCGTATGGGGAGAGCAGGGTTCCCACACGTCGTGGTCGTCAGTGTCAATCATCCGTCCGTGTTGTCTTTGTGCGTCGCCGTCGGGGAGGTATCAAGGGAAGGGGGTTCCCCCGACGACGACCCAGAGCTCGCCATTGAGTTTCAGGGAGTGAACTCCCCTATTCAACGGGCCAAACCGCGAGAAGGTTGTCGAAGTTGGAAATTTGAAGCCCTCAAACTATCCGACCTTGGGGTGCCTGGCATGATTTCTATCGGTGGTGGACGTAGCCGAAGTGCTCGTAATCTCCTACGAGTACGAGCTTAGCAGGTAGCTCATGGAACATCAAACTTAGTACGATAAGTTTTCATCAATAAATCGGCGTTTACAAGTTCCCTTGTAAATTCTATTCGTCTATTGCAGTGTTGCTATCCGTTCGACAAAAAACACACATTTTCATTTTCTAAACCATTTTGCGAGCTGTAAGAAATTTCCTTAGCTTTCAGCCACATATTTTTTTGCGATGATCAAATTAAAACTTAAAAACTCTGAATTTTTATTTGTCCTAGTAAATATTCTCATAAATCCCCCATTATTAAAATCTCCAGAATTTTCCGTATAGTCAAAATACAACCTTCCTAAAGTCAAAACAAATAAAAAAACGCCCTGCGGGGCAATTCTGAGGTCGTTCCCCCCCAGACCCCCCTCCTGGCGGGACTAGTTGGGCCTCCCCAATTTTTGGGTCCTAGAACCGCGCATGAACAGTGTCCCGTAATTACATCCTTGAAAAGCTTGGTAAAATAGAATTTGCAATTATTAATTTAAACGTTATAGTTCATCCAAGTTATTTTTTTTCTAATTTTATTTAAAAGTAATAGGTCATGCGAAATTCCTATTTTACCAAGCTTTTCAAGGATGTAATTACGGGACACTGTCAGGCGCGGTTCTAGCCCCAAAAACTTGGGGAGGCCCAACTAGTCCCGCCAGGGGGGGGGGTCTGGGGGGAACGCCCCCAGAATTGCCCCGCAGGGCGTTTTTTTATTTTCGTGTACTTTAGAAGGGGTATTTTGACTATACGGAAATTCTGGAGATTTAATAATGGGGTATTTATGAGAATATTTACTATAGCCAATAATATAAATTCAGAGTTTAATTTAATTTTGATCTGCAAACAAAAAATATGTGGCTGAAAGCTAAGAAATTCCTTACAGCTCGCAAATTGGTTTAGAAAATGAAAATGTTGTGTTTTTTGTCGAACGGTTATTAGCACACTGTCAATAGACGATAGAATTTTTACAAGGTGAACTGTAAACGCCGATTTTATTGATGAAAACTTTATCTATAACTAAGTTTGGATGTTCCATGAGCTACCTGCTAAGGCTCGTACTCGCAGGAAGATTCCGAGGCACTTTTTTTTTCGGCTACGTCACCACCGATAAGAAACTCATGCCAGCACCTCCAGGTCTCGGATAGTTTGGAGGCCTTCAAATTCCACTCGACACCTTCTCGCGGTTTGGCCCGTGAATAGGGGAGTTTCACTCCCTGAACCTAATGGCGAGCTCTGGTCGTCGTCGGGGAACCCCTTCCCTTTGACTACCTCCCCGACGGCGACGACAAAGACAACACGGACGGATGATTGACACTGACTAACCAACGACGTGGGGGAACCCCTGCTCTCCCCATACGCTTGTGCTGGTTCTGACCAGCACAGGCGGTCCACCCCTTTCCCACGCCGTCATCCGTAATTTTTACGTCCCTCCCTTGTCTCGATAAGCCAAGTGGCATAAATATGAGAACGTAAGCATATGCCAATCACGGATAGTTTGAGACTTTTGGGCAGTCAAAGGGAGGTATTATAGCGGGATCTCGTGTAACACATTGATGATATAATAAAATAGAATTTTTAAGAATGACAGATAAACAATGAGACCAGTTCAACGCTTTCCATAGGGCCCTATTAGACATATTTAAAAGAATTAACTGAATTGTGGAACAATTATTTAGAGAAATCAAGGGCGGCCCGGCCCTAATCGGGCTGCCCGAAAACCGCGCCGGGACACTGTACGTTATAATTAAGAATGCGCAAATGTGGAAGGGTAGATGAGCTTGGCCCTTTTTAGATCTCCAGTTTATTTTGAGTTTGTAAGGTTTGGCTGTATTTTTTACAAGTTTTTATGTGGGGATCTCATTACTTTTTCATTTCCATTGCATTTGTTAAAATATAATAATTTTATCAAAGTCGATTAAATTGCTACGGTAATGACCAATTTAACAATTAGAATGAAAAAATGTAGTATCCCAAGACTTGCTTTTGGGAAACCAATGTAGGCGATCATTGTCAAGTAACTTTAGTTTAATTGTTGATTGTATGCATGTATAAGCTTTTTTACAAAACCTTTATTTGGAAGCCTCCAGCAAACCTTTTTAACTTTTCCTTTCAAAAGGAACTAAATCGGTTACCTTAGTGTCCATGGTTTAAATTGAACGTTGTAGCCCTACCCTTTGGTCAAATCGCTGAGCAATTGAAACTGACGGATTAGACAGTATAATATAGTAGCCAGTAGTAACTAACATCCTAAGTGATTTTGAGCATGTTTCAAGTATTTTTTCACCAAGAAGGAATGTTCGTAAAACAACCAATTTGGCATGTGTTTCAGGTACCCAATCCCCTTGATTTTGAGAGTTTTTTAATTCACATCACGAATTCATGATGGCTGGGTGGACACCTCGAATCACCCCAACTCTGCTTGCTGTATAAGTGCCTGAGTGTGTAGCGCACCGCGCTTGGCTGCGGCGCCCTAACGGCACGGACTAACATCAAGTGATTTTTGAGCATGTTCAGTCATTTTTCACCAAAGGAATGTTCGTACCCACCAAATTTGGGCATATGTTTGTCAGGTTTCCAAATCCCTTGATTTGATAGTTTTTAAGTTCACATCACGTTTCATGACGGGCTGGGTGACACCTTCGAAAACACCCCAACTTCTTGCTTGTTGTATAGGTGCTGAGTGTGTATAGCGAACCGCGGTTTGGCTGCGGCGCACTAACGGGCAACTAAATAATACGAATTACTATTTTTAACATTTTGTAATTGTAAGGCCAGCTGCACCGCACATTGGAGTTGGTGGAGTGGATACTAATATCACTGATCATTTCAAAGTCACACTTTACTGCTTTGCCTTCCTGTTGATCAAGTACATTACCTTTGGATTGACTTAATAGATTAAATAAAAAATTAAAATAAGAAAGCGCTCCGACTTTTTAATAACCGTACCATTAAAACAGCATTTTTATTTTCCTTTTCTGAACTGGTCCTGTGTGTACGAAATGCTTTTTTGCCTTTGCCGCCCCCAAAGTTAAAGGGTACTGAAAATTCGAGTTCACATTAATTTGAATTTGTATAATTTAACAAATTTATTGCAACCTATGCAGCGTTTTTCGGGCAATTATATTCTATTTGATATAGTGCCCTTTTGGCCGTTTTTTGGTTCCCAAACTATAATCGACATAAATTATTTGATTTACTCATTACATGTTCTGTAATTGTCTTGAATTGTTGAAGGTTATTACTACTCTACCCGCGTTATTGGACAATTGGTATTCATTTTAAAGATAATATTATTTACATTTTACCTTTGTTCGCTCTAAAAGGTAAAAAGTACTATTTTCAATTTCAGATATTGTTTTTCTGTTTGAGCTTAAAATATCACATTTTGTTTCCACCTAGCAACGTTATATGCCAATTCGTAATCTGTGTAAGAAATTTATCCTTTTTTTCCTTTTTGGCTGTAAATCTAAAAGCTACCGATTTCGCTTTACGGGTTGGCCTTGATGTAATCAAGGTAAAATTACGAATTTTTTTGATCCCATTCTCGGCTTGTTTCGGACATTGAGCCCACAAAAGTCGTACTCTGATAGCCTAAGGGCTTTTAATCTCGGGCCTGCACTGCATGTCAGATATACTCTACTCTTCGAATTACGTACCAGAACTTTCTTATCAGAGGTTAGTCCTGTGCAAGCATGGCATAATCAGTTGCCCAGCGGTCACTGACACCTTGCCCACACGTAAAACTGCATCGTCATCCAATACATCGCGAACTCTTATGTCTATATATAATATTTGTACAAAAAAACACTTCTGAACCTAAGCACATTACACACACTCCAATATACGCCACCACAGAACATGTTGACATCAAACCATTCAAATAATAAACAATACAAATCTAAACAAAATCAAGTTTTCAAAAACTAAAAAATTTACAAAAATTTAGCTTCACACTAAAAAAACTCTCAACGCACTCTAACTTTGCAAACCACTATCTAACCACGGTAATTATTTAAACACCCAAAAAAAAATTCTTTTTAAAAAAAAATATATAACACGGTTTTGGAATGGTCCCCAAAGAAAATTTTTACTTTTTTTTCCCAAAGAAGGGACCTTTTTTTTTTTTTTAACTAAAAAATTTGGGTTTTTAAGGGCCCCTTTAGGGAAACTAAAATTGTTTAAAAATTTTCCCCCGAACAAAAGCCAAAATTTTTTTGGGCCCAAAAAACAGTAAATTTGGTTTGGGGGGTCCTCCGGGGGGGGAAAAAAACAAAATTGTTCCAACCAAGGGCCTAATTGCCCTTTTCCCAAAAAAATTTAAACCGCCTTAAAGGGGCCTGTGGGAGCATCTTTTAGTTGCCCAAACACGACACCCGGCCCCCCTTAATTTATTTTTTCCCCAAAACAATCTGATAAAAATTTGGTTTAATTCCCACTAGGGGGGGGTAACTTTAAATTGCCCCAAGAAAGGCAACTCCCAATTATTTTAATTTACCCAATCAAAATTAAACCTTTTTTAAAATTTTTCACAAAAAAACTAATTACTTTTAAAATTTTTAACAAGGGAAAAATTTTTTTATTTTCCAAAAATTTTAAAAAAACCTTTTTTGGGGTGCCCCCGTAGGGAAAGTAACGGAGAATTTTCCAAAAAGGGAAAAAGCCAAGTTGTTAATTTCCCAAAAAAATTCCCAAATTTGTCGGGGAAATTTCCCAATAAAACCTTTCTTGGAAATTTTAAAAAACCATTTCTCATTTTTAAAAATCTAAAATGAGAACGTTTTTTGGGGCCCCAAAGGGGGGAAAAGGGAACCCCGGTCGTCGCCCCCCCCCCCGGGGGGAGGGCCCGGCCCCCCCCCCCCCCCACACCCCCTTTCCAACATGACCAATAAAGGGGAAAAAAGGGCCAAAACCCCCGGTTTTACTTCCCCTTCCCAAAAATTTGATTTATTTAAAAAAAAGAACCCCCCCCCCGTATTAATTTTTTTTATCATTTTTTTTAAAAAAAAAAAGTTTTATAGTTTTTACGGGCCCAAAGTCCCTAAACATAAAAAAAAAATTGCCCCAGTTGTTTTTAGTTTTTTTTAAAAAACCCCAAAATATATTCCAAATACATACAAAAGATTTTTGTTTTGTATTTCAAAAAGTTCGTTACTGTGAGTGGGTTTTTGGGGCACAACGGTAAAGTTATAAATGAAAAAGGGTTAAATAAACCTTAAAAAATTTTAAGAAAGGGTTGTCAAAAATTCCCTAAAATGTTAACAAACCATATATCACTAAACAGGGAAAACAGAAAGGATTTGGCTCATCCTCCCAAAGAAAATCTTTGGTGTGGACGAAATAAGAAAAACCACTGGGAAATTTTAAATAGGCCTATTTTTTAACAAAAAAAAAATTTTTTGTAAGGTTGGGGCCAAATACAGTTTTAAAGAATTTGTAAAAAAAAGGGAAAAAATATTTTTTAAATCCCCAAAAAAATGGTTCTTTATGGACCCAAAATCATTTTTTAAAAAAACTTTCTGTGTGTAATTAAAAAAATTGGGTTTTAAAACCGGGTTTGAAAAAATTAAAAAAAACTAAAATAGTTGAAATTTTCATAAGAAAAAACCCAAAATTCGTTTTCAACGGGTTTTCCCCTAATCAAATCAAAAATAACATTTCGAAAAATTTTTTCTCTCCTGTTTTTTTTTTATAGATTTTCCAAAATATGTTGCCAAATTTAAAAAATCTTTAATTAAAATTTTATGACAAAACCCTTTTTTTAAATTTTAGTCTTTTTATCATTTATTTATGTTTATGTATGTAGGGTTGTAGTATGTATGTATGTATGTTGTAAGGGTGTATGTTGTATTTTGTAGTATGTATGTATGTATGTATGTTTTTATTTATGGGATGTATGGATGGGCTGGGATGTATGTATGTTTTATGGTTTTTGTTGTTTGGGATGTATGTTGTTGTATGTATGTTGGTTATGTTTGTATGGGTTGTATGTATGTTGTTGTATGTATGTAT
>JAMZAV010004347.1:0-51587 GCA_024449915.1 Sweltsa coloradensis
GACTAAAATTACTCCCTGGGTGAGCATTACATCCGACCACATTATATTGTTAGGTTCTGTCCCAGCCCCCGGGGCGTGGCGAGGACTCGGTCAATGTCCTGGAGACGGGTAGTACTATACTCCCTGGGTGAGCATTACATCCGACCAACCACCATTGATCTTCTAGATGATATTTTCACGCTCCCGCGGATTCGCAGATTAAAACTAGGGTGCAGTCAAATGTCACCCCCACCCCTAAGTGCCCAAATGATGGTGATGCGGAGGAGGGGGGGAATTAATATAACTTAAACGTGTCAATCAATAATAATGTTGGCAAATGAAAGATAAAACTATGTTGGTACAGCCACCCTAACTATTGTGTTCACATGGAAAATATTACAATTTCAACTACAGTTCATTGAGCGAGCGAAGCGAGCGTCTCCACTTGACTCTTATGGCTCGAATGTCATTTTTGTTTTGTTTTTCTTTTGTTTTTTTTTCTGTTACTGCTTCGATACAGGTCGCACCGTTTCTCTGATCGACCTGAAATTTTGCACACATGTACATACCACCTAGGCTGGTCGCTGTATAGTTTTGTGGCAAAATCGTTCAAAAAGTTAAAAAGTTACATTAAAAAGTTAATCGAAAGTTTTTTTTTTTTCAAACTAAACGGCGACAAAATCTGAGGTGGCCAAATCATTTAGAATGTCCGTCCGATCAAGAATATGTTATTTTGATTTTGATTCGATAAGTAGTGTAGATGGAAATTACATTATAACAAAGTCCCGTTACCATGGCAACGGAAAGTCGCACAGCTTTTTTGGCTCATGATAGCGGTCAAACGGAGGCTCGGATCGAGTTGAAATTTTGACCATCCGCAAGTTTCGTTCCCGATTGAATGCCATTAGTTTTGTGGCAAAATCGTTCAAAAAGTTATAAAGTTACATTAAAGTTAACCTAATTTTTTTTTTATTAACTAAACGGCGTCAAAATCTGAGGTAGCCAAATAATTTAGAATGTCCGGCCGGTCAAGAATATGTTAATTTTATTTTGATCCGATAAGTAGTGTAGATAGAAGTTACATTTTAACAAAAGTAACGTTACCATGGCAACGAAAAGTCGCACAAGAATTCTGGTCACTATGTACTGCCACCTAGAAGAAATCAAGAGAAAAATAGTTTTCCCAAAGAAATGATGTCAAGGTCCTTTAGATGGCGGTGGATTTTATCCATTCTCTCCTATTTTACAAATTTTCAGCTAAATCGGTCAAGACCTTAAAGACTTATTGGTATGTAACATTATGGGAATGTCGTACTCGGGTCGTGTTGCACGTACCGGTGCTCGCTCAACAACGCGTCCAACTGAGCGTTTTCCTAGTTATGTTGTCTGCAGTTATGTGGCAAGTTATATTTAGTTGTCCACTCCTGTAAAACAGTTTTTATAACTAAATAGAATAGACGTTAAATAAATAAACCAAAAAAAATACAGGAAACACCAAAGAGAAACAGAATTCAGATAATAGCTACTTTGCGTACTTTCTTGATACTGAAAATCTTTACTAAATTGTATGTTATTGGGATGTCACACAGTTCCAAAAAGAGTACTTTCTCAAAAACAGCGAAGTACCTTTTTTACCGCTTCCATTACTGTTGCCAATTGATAGTTACACGCAGGTCAACGTGTGACATTGGGATTTCATTTATTGCATTGTACTTCATCTTAGGTTTAATTAGAGTGGTCACACGACTGTTTTGAACAATTTTGCTAAAATCTTCAAATACAGGTCATACATAAAGTTTAGGACTGAATATTAGGGGTTGCTGACCTTAATTCAACTAAGCCATTTTGTTTGAATTTTTGGGAAGTATTAACACGAAAAAATTCGGCATTTAACCGATGGAATATTAGAAAAAAACTATGCATTTGGATGTGGCAATAATACCACACTTCACAGTAATGTCTGGAACCCTTGTCAAGGTCAAATTAAATAACATAGGTCAACGTGACATGTTTAAATGTTATTTTATTGATCACCATCTCAGCTTTAAAGTGAGTGGTCACACGGTTAGATTGAACAATGTGGTAAATAAACTTACAATATTGGTCATACATCAATATTATTACCCATTTAAGGGTTGCTGGACTTATTTCTTAACATCATATTTTTTGTGAAGTATTTAAGAATTATTTTGTATAAACCTTAAAATATTAAACAAAAGGGTTTACATACACAAATTTATTAAATAACGTGCATCCCCTACATTGCTACCCCAACAACCCCTAAACCGTTGTGAATCTCGCTGGTCTCCGTGGCCACAATTTTTCATAACATTGTTTTACGTGTGGTCAAAATTTCACGTTTCTATCACTAAACCTTGACATTTAACATATATAGGCTCTTATCTAGGTGCCCGTTAGGGCGCCGCAGCCAGGCCGCGGTGCGCTACACACTCAGGCACCTTATACAGCAAGCAGAGTTGGGGTGATTTCGAGGTGTTACCCAGCCGTCATAAAACGTGATGTGAACTTGAAAACTATCAAAATCGAGGGGATTTAGGTACCCGACAACACATGCCAAATTTGGTTGGGGTACGAGCATTCCTTCTTGGTGAAAATATGACTTGCAACATGCTCAAAATCACTTTAAGGATGTTAGTTACTACTACTACTGGCTCTATCTAATTCGTCAGTTTCAATTGCCCAGCGATTCTGACCAAACGGGTGGGGCTACAACGTTCATATTTTACATAGACATTTAGGTAGTAGTGATGTAGTTCCTTTTGAAAAAAAAGTTGAAAAAGTTTGCTGGAAGGCTTCGAAATAAAGGTTTCAATATAAGCCTTAAATACAAGTATATAATCAACAAGTAACTATAGTTACTTGACAATGATCGCCTACATTGTTCGATGAGCGTAGCGAGCGAAGCGAGCGAAGCGAAGATTCCATTTCACTACACTGGAGAAAAAAAATCCGGAATGTTTTTTTTTCTTTCTTTCTGTATTTTTGTGTGTTTGTTAACACGATTCCGGCTAAACCGATACTCCGATTGCAATGAAATTTTATGGAGACCTTCGAAATCTCTGAACTTAGAACTGCCACGTTTTTGAGCGCAATCGGGAAATTTTTTCACATAAAAAAAGCAATTTTACGATTTTTTTCGATTTTTAAAAAATTTCTTCGACTTATAACACCTACATGCTTTATCCGATTGTAATGATTTTTTCACAGAACCTTAATTTTATGAATTAAGATATTCGTGTTAAATTTGAGCGCAATCGAATAATTATTTCTTATGCAAATTGCAATTTTACGATTTTTTTCTTTTAAAAAAATTACATTAATTAAAACAATTAAGTCAATTTTCTATTTTATTTAATTTAATAATAAAAATTAAGGTTAATTTTTTATATCATTTAATTTAATTCAAAAAAATCTACAACTTAGTAATGATTTTTTCACAGAACAACAGAAAATCCGCGTAACACATGGCATCTCAATGCACCAATTACGCTCATCCAACAACGCGGCGGGACTTAAGCGTTTTCCTAGTTTACAAAAAGCAAGTCTTTGGGCCACTAGATATTTTACATTCTATTGTTAATTATTAATTTCATAGCAATTAAATCGGCTTTAATAAAATTATTATATTTTAATAAATAATTTTGCAATGGAACTTGAAAAAGTAATGAGATCCCACACATAACAAAAACTTGTAAAAATACAGCCAAACCTTACACACTCAAAAGAAATGAGATCTAAAAAAAGGGCCAAGCTCATCTACCCTTCTACATTTGCGCATTCTTAATTGGATGAGCGTAGCGAGCGTAGCGAGCGAAGCGAGCGAAGCGAAGATTCCATTTCACTACACTGGAGAAAAAAATCCGGAATGTTTTTTTTTTTTTTTTTTTTTTCTTTTTTTTTTTTGTATTTTTGTCTGTTTGTCCACACGATTCCGGCTAAACCGATACTCCGATTGCGATGAAATTTTATGGAGGCCTTCGAAATCTCTGAACTTAGAACTGCCACGTTTTTGAGCGCAATCGGAAATTTTTTTCTCATGAAAATCGCAATTTTACGATTTTTTTTCGATTTTTTAAAAATTTCTTCAACTTATAACACCTACATGCTTTATCCGATTTTATGATTTTTGCACAGAACCTTTATTTTATGAATTAAGATATTTTTGTGAAATTTGAGCGCAATTGAAACAATATTTATCATAAAAATCGAAATTTTACAGGTTTTTTCTTTTTTTAAACAATTCTTTGACTTATAACACCTACATGCTTTATCCGATTGTAATGATTTTTTCGCAGAACCTTTATTTTATGAATTAATATATTAGTGTAAAATTTGAGCGCAATCGAGAAATTATTTCTTATAAAAATCGGAATTTTACGAATTTTTTAACAATTTCGATTAATTAAAAAAAATTAAAAAAATTAAGTTAATTTTTAATTTAATTTAATTTAATTTAAAAAAAAATTTAACTTAGTAATGATTTTGCCACAGAACAACAGAAAATTCGCATAACACATGGCAGCTCAATGCACCAATTACGCTCATCCAACAACTTAAGCGTTTTCCTAGTTCATAAATGTACAGTGTCCCGTAACAACATCCTAGAAAAGCTAGGCAAAATAGAATTTGCATGACCATTACGTTTAAATTATTTAGAAAAAAAGAATTTGGATGAACTATTCTGTTCAAATTAATACTAGTTGCAAATTCTAATTCTTTCTTTTTTTCTTTCTCTTCTTCTCAAATTCTTCTTCTTATTTAATTCGTGTTAAATCACAGTTACAAAATATAATTTTTTAAACTGTCATTTTAGTGTAGTATTGGGCTATAGATCATTTTTTTGAGTTAATAGCCCCTTTAATAAAGCAAAATAACAGGACATTTGCATTATTTTTACACAATCAGCCAAAAACAATATTAGCTGATGTACGCTAACAAAAATATTCAAAATTCAAACGACGAGAGAGAATTAAAGATGTCATTTGACGTACGCCTAAAAATACAATAAAGCTTACCATGGTAAGCTTTTGCTTATACCTCTTAAGTCATTAATTTGCTACTTATTTTAGTGTATCGCACAGCATCTTTGAAACATTAACAAAGAGTTGACAATTTTGATGAATTGATAACGGTTTTCCCATAAATTACTAAATTTATGACATACAAATAATTTTAATTTTCTTTTTCTTTTTTTTTGCTTTCTTTTTTTTCTTTTTTTTTTTTTTTTTTTTAATTGTTAGTTTGATAAAGACTCCTGTAAAGGAAATCGAAATATCACAATTTATTAACAGTGGAAAGTCCAATGATTTTTATTCAATTTTAAATTTTAAAAACAAAATTCACAAAAAAAATCCTACCTGGTCTCCTAGCTATAACGGAACGGGACAATCAACCTACTTGCAAACTTGGCAACGCAGGAATATACTTCGGGAGGGGCTCCACAAGCTACGCACTGGGTGGTGCGGGGGGAAGATGCCCCCGTACATGAAAAGTACGAAACTACTGCTGAGCGTCCGCAGCCAAAACCTTAATCATCCCTTAGAAAATCAGAACATAGTCGATTCCTTACGAAAGCAACCTGTAAACTGTTACGGAAATCGTCAAAAAAGTTCAAAACATTACGAGTACAATTTGTGTTTTCTTGTCGATCAAATCTTAAAAGTCGTTATTTAGAAAAGAAAACGAATACAATGCAACGGATAAAGAATATAAATTAATAGCCACATCGCATTTAAATAAAAATTTGTTACACGTTCAAGTCCGGAGGGTTTTAAAAGTAATAAATGTAAATTACAAGTAAATGTGGGTGGATAAAGGAGCAATCAGCTCCCTACAGCCTCAAGCAATTACTAAGGGCTTCGGTTTGAATCTCCATATTTTCCTCTTGAGCGACGCCGAGCGATGAGGCTGCTAAACCTCTCCGGCGTCGCGACGCCTTGTTCCAGTAGGGTCTACACCGTGATGTGATAGTCACCAGCCGTCGCGTCGCACTATACGTCTCCGGCGTCGCGACGCCTTGTTCCAGTAGGGTCTACACCGTGATGTGATATCACCGGCCGTCGCGTCGCACTATACGTCTCCGGCGTCGCGACGCCTTGTTCCAGTAGGGTCTATACCGTGATGTGATAGTCACCAGCCGTCGCGTCGCACTATACGTCTCCGGCGTCGCGACGCCTTGTTCCAGTAGGGTCTACACCGTGATGTGATAGTCACCAGCCGTCGCGTCGCACTATACGTCTCCGGCGTCGCGACGCCTTGTTCCAGTAGGGTCTATACCGTGATGTGATCACCAGCCGTCGCGTCGCACTATACGTCTCCGGCGTCGCGACGCCTTGTTCCAGTAGGGTCTATACCGTGATGTGAGTCACCAGCCGTCGCGTCGCACTATACGTCTCCGGCGTCGCGACGCCTTGTTCCAGTAGGGTCTACACCGTGATGTGATAGTCACCAGGAAAACGCCAAAGTCGTTGTTAGACGAGTGAGCGAGTCATGTGTTGAGTACCCGGGAACATTCCCTTTCCTCCTCCAACCTAAGGCCTCCCTAGACTATCATAGGCTAGAGTGGCACATGATGACCTTACAGTTGGCGCGCCCTTATACCAAGTCAAAACCATATTATGCATAACTTATACATCAAAATGTTCCCGAGTACTCAACACATGACTCGCTCACTCGTCTAACAACGACATTGGCGATTTCCTAGTATAGTTGGCTAAGGCACCGTTATACCCGAAATGTGGGAAACCTGGATTCAAACCCCTACTCGGGAAAGATTTTGTAATTTCTGGATTGTATTTTTAAAATTATTTAACATGTTTTGAAATGCATAGGCCTATAACCATGGTGGTATATATCTTTAGGTGATTTCACTGCCCGAATTTTGTGGTCGCTTAATGCACGCAGTGCAGACAGTCGCCGACAGAATGCGCGACGTGTCAGGTGGTAGTCACGTGACGTAGAACTTACAAGATGGCGGCCTTGGGGACCAATCAGATGGCTTGAATTCGGAAATTCGAATGTTCCGCCTACGGATCTGAATGCACGGCCTTCAATAAAGTGTAAACACACCGCCATCTCTCTAGGTATTAGAGTCGGTAAAGAAGTTTGGAAAAACTTCTTTATCGACTTTCTCGTCACGTGACTACCACCTGTCACGTCGCGATCCTGGCGGCGTCCGTCTGAACTGCGTGCATTAAGCGACCACAAAAATAGCATTGCTGGATACGCAAGTGAAATCACCTAAAGATATATACCACCATGCCTATAACGCAGTAGTATCTGTGACAATACTATGGAAAACATAGCCAGTACGAAATACGTGTAAAGATTGCAAGATTTATTCAATCTCATAGCTCTATTTTGGGGGGACCTTGAGCGTGCAAGATTCGATAAACCTTGGGCACTGCATTTCACAGCCAGGCAAATAACAAACAACACGTATTTTTTCAAAAACAAAACCATTGTCGTTAATATAATTCCTACACATTGGCAGCCTATTTTTCAATTTATTATTTCTTGTAGGTTTAAATCACAATCGATCTAGCTGATTTTGTTAGCAGTTCTCAGTAAACTCGTACCGATGTCTGTTTAAAATTTCAGCGCAATCTGTTCAGCGGTTCGGCTTATTTTTTTATGTACAGACAGACAGACGGACCCTCAGAATCACGGAAGTGCATTTTTCTTGAATGGAAAATCCTCGGTCGCTTCGCTCCCTCGTCTTATCAGCCGTCGCGTTGTACTTGAGTGAGTGAGTGAGTGAGTGAGTGAGTGAGTGAGTGAGTGAGTGAGTGAGTGAGTGAGTGAGTGAGTGAGTGAGTGAGTGAGTGAGTGAGTGAGTGAGTGAGTGAGTGAGTGACTACGTCATCGAACCAAGACGACATGACGGCATAAACACGCTGAGTTCATACCTTTACCGACAGTGTTGGCTCGAGTGCTTCGCTCGACTCTGATTCAGGAGGTCCCGGGTTCGAATCCCGTCGAGACCGGCAATCCTGACTGAAGGTTTTCCCGAGTTTTTCTCTCAGTCGTTAATGCGAATGCAAGGGATTGAGTCCTCTAAAATAGCCCTCGGAAATCCCTTCACAATTGTCCTACCTCGTTAGCTACCCTGCGGTCCGATTCTGTAAAATCGTTATGGAAGATAACGATCGTTATCCGGCACTTTAGCGACAATTTTACAGAATCAGGTCGATAACGATAATTTATAACGATTGATATTTCATATCAACCGTGATCGCTATCGCTATCATAGCGACTATTTTACAGAATCGCACTGCTGAAGAGGGACACAGCGGTTAAATCTGATGTGTAAAGCCTACAGCGGGCATCATACACAAATTTATTTTTGTCCCTAGATAACTCAAATTCCTGAATTTTACATGATTTTCATATTAAAAACTGTTTTTTTTTCAGACTACAATAATGTGAATGATAAAAAAATATGTGTAGTGGTTTTGCCGCAGAACGCCATGATTGGCAGTGGTGACAAGTTAAAATGGGGGTCCGGGGTCTTGCTGCAGGATAAGTTATAAGATCCAAAGTGGTGAATTTTTAAAAGTTTTATGGGAAATAGAGACCTGTCTTTTCCAGGTCTTCCAGTCTAGTCGAAACCCTGTTTAGGCTAATAATAATTACTAGGAAAACGCTAAAGTCCCGTCGCGTTGTTGAGCGAGCACCGGTACGTGCAACACGACCCGAGTACGACATTCCCATAATGTAACATACCAATAAGTCTTTAAGGTCTTGACCGATTTAGCTGAAAATTTGTAAAATAGGAGAGAATGGATAAAATCCACCGCCATCTAGAGGACCTTGACATCATTTCTTTGGGAAAACTATTTTAACTCCTTGATAACAAATAAAACACTGCTTCCTCGATAGTATTTTGATTACTTCTAGGTGGCAGTGCATAGTGACCAGAATTCTCGTGCGACTTTTCGTTGCCATGGTAACGTTACTTTTGTTAAAATGTAATTACTATCTACACTACTTAAGGTCTTGACCGATTTAGCTGAAAATTTGTAAAATAGGAGAGAATGTTGTACTTATTGACCCTGGAAAATTTCATAACGATCGGAACCTTTTTATTTTTTTGTTTTTTTTTATTTTTTATAACCAACAATCGGATTTTGTTCAAAAACTATACAGCAACCCGCATAGGTGGTATGTACATGTGTGTAAAATTTCAGGTCGATCAAAGAAACGGTGCGACCTGTACCGAAGCAGTAGCAGAAAAAAAACAGACATTCTATTCCAGCCATAAGAGTCAAGTGGAGACGCTCGCTACGCTCACTCAATTATATAGCTTTTTACACTCAAAACTTAACCTGTTACATGGAAAACTAGAACGCGTGTTGATGTATGAGAAATTTAGGTGCACAAATTATTATTATTATTACCGTCCAAGGAAGTTTGCACGTTTAAGTCATTCAGACCACGTGTCCATTACTAGGAAAACGCTCAGTTGGACGCGTTGTTGAGCGAGCACCGGTACGTGCAACATGACCCGAGTACGACATTCCCATAAGGCCCACCACACAGTGTAGGCCTAACTGGATATTGACATTGTACACTGTATACTTTTCCAACATCTTTGCATTGTACTAATTCACGTCATGCCTTCTAAAGTGTATCTTTGTATCTTCACTGCCTCCTTCATTTTTTAGCATCATTTTTCGAATTATGATTACCAATAAGTCTTTAACGTCTTGACCGATTTAGCTGAAAATTTGAAAAATAGAAGAGAATGGTGTACTTATTGACCCTGCAAAATTTCATAACGATCGGAACATTTTTTTTTTTTTTTTTTTTTTTTTTTTTATAACCAACGATCGGATTTTGTTCAAAAACTATACAGCAACCCGCCTAGGTGGTATGTACATGTGTGAAAAATTTCAGGTCGATCAGAGAAACGGTGCGACCTGTATCGAAGCAGTAACAGAAAAAAAAAAAAAAAAAAAAAAAAACAGACATTCGAGCCATAAGAGTCAAGTGGAGACGCTCGCTTCGCTCGCTCAATAATGGACATAACAATTTTGATTTTTGAAAAATTAGACTTAGGTAAAGTTTTTTCAATTTGGCCAACAAAAAATTTTAAAAAAATTGGGGAATTCAAATTCACATTTTTTTTACCTCATTGCGATAGGACGAATAGTACCGTTTTTAGAGAAGATTGAAAATTGAAATGTGTAAAAACGGGCAAAAAAAAGTGTTTTTGGTTTTTTCCCGGAAATTTAAAATATTACTAGTTTTGCCAGTATTTGAGATACAGAAAATCCAAAATATGCAAAAAATTCCGAAAAAAATCTAGTTTTAGAAATGCACTTAAAATTAACATTTGAACATCAAACGTTGCTTTTATTCGAAATCCAAAATTTCCCATAATTCCTTAAATATTACAACGAAAAATATAAAAAAAATACTAAAAATATCAGAAAAAATCACGGAATGATAATTTTTAGCTTAAAATATCCTAATTCGTGCCAATTTAATTATGGTCTGAATGAGTTAAGCTTGCCAGCTCTAGTGATGTTACCAGAAGTTGTCACGATACATGTTCCTATAGCATCAACATATTGTAATTGTTTATTTATTTTAACTTATTAACAAAGATATACATAATACGTGGTGAAGTAGTTCCCTACCTTGCCGGCGTCTTGGGGGTGGCCAACGTCTGCCTCTCCAGCGTGCGGGCCGTGCGTGGAGTCATCTTAGAGGGCACTGCAACAAAATACAACCAGTTACTCCAGGGGCGGGGGAAAAGAATTTAGAGTAGAGGGAGGCTTTTCAATGATTGACTTGTGTAGTGAATAACGTCTTCATTAATGCACTAATACCTTGTCCACACTAGCACTTTAAGTCTAGGTGTAGACGCTCGAAAAGCAACTTGAAGTCCCCCTCATTTTAAATCATCCCAGGACCCCACTGGCAGATAAATTGAATTTCAATGTCTAGTTAAAATTTATCTGCCAGTTAGTCCTCTCAGTAAATATTTACAAGGCTTCTGATTGGTGGTTGCCATAGTGAAAACAAGTTATGTGTCAGTTAAATTTACTTGCCACTTTAACTGGACATTGAAATACCGGGCAAAAGTTATGCATATACAGAGGAGCATCGCTCCCTAATCAGGCTAAATGCGGAATGCAACGATCTATTCTGGAACACTCCGTGACACCATAAAGAGTTTAATTTTTAGGTTCTTTAGGACGGATAATTGTCGTAGAACATTTTAAATTGTGCTTAATTCTTACAATAACTGCTGGCATTGAATGTGCCATAATCAAGACATTATTTAGCACTTTCTAAAACTAACGTAGGAAACAGGTGTTAGAAATCGGAGAATATTGTCGCAGTTTCATCGTGAACACTATTAAATTATATTTGGGTGAAGATAAGAGGTCAAAAAGTAATCTAGAATGTGTGTAATTCGCTGAGTTTGGCTATCAGGTAATTTTTAATGGACATTTTCATTGTAAAAAGTTTGCCCGGGTTCACCGAACCATCTTGAGCGTAAGAAAGCAGAACGGACAAATACAACGTGAAACCACTGTGTAATAAACCAAGGTTCAATCCAGGTACCTTGTTCTCAACGCAGGCCATCTATCCCCGCAGTAATTAGCTCAGGGAATAGTCATTGGGATTAATAAATATCAAAGAGAAACTCTTTGCCTCGAAACAAGAACCACTTTAATTTTCTTTAAGGAAAACTCTTTGTTTTAGTAATTCCGCGAAGGGTAGGGTCGCATTTTTCCCGCGGGCAACGGCCCAAAACGGCCAACTACAAACTCTCCGTCTTGAGAAAGAGAGAGAGAGGTCTTGATATAAACGGGGAAAAACTCGCCCGTAATAAATTCCAAACAAACAGCATTCACAAGAAGGACAAGATAAAATAGTGGTTAATTTCGAGAGACTTAAAGACGATCTAGTTGTTCTTTTGGGGGAAATAAATAAGAAATCAACATCTCAAGGAAATGAAATGGAAGAACCATCGAGATTGACAGTTTAATTGTTTACATAAGATGGACGAGTGAGTATAACTTGAGAACTAGACCTTATAGCGGCTCTTTCAGTCGCCTCGTTTAGAAGAATTATTTGCGTTGTTGATAGTGCAGCAGTTTAAGGCTATTGTCATCAGGGTAGGGTCAAAACCTTAATAGTCCATGAAAGTTGGCTGAATAAAAGAGAACCTTTAATAAAATAGCTAAAAAAAAAAAAATGGTCGGGACATAACCTCACAATCATCCACGTCGGTTTTATGACAGTAGAGAGGACATTACAGCTAGTGCAAAATTAAATTTTGAGAATCGGTTTTCTGGATATAGTTTCTAAACTCCTTTAGCTTCAACTTCAGCTATAAGGACCAGTAGATTTCTGAAATAATAGTTGGTTTACGATTTTTTTTTGTCAGACGATACAAAACTCGAAAAAACTCGTATTTGTACCGTTTGAAAAAAAATCGAACACCAACTGTATTTTCAGAAATCTTTGTCCTTGAAGCTGAAGTTGAAGCTAAAGGTATTTAGAAACTATATCCAGAGATCGTTTTAACCGGTTCCCACTCGAACACCGAAGTTAAGCAGAATCGGGCGTGGTCATGGGTAGAGTGGGTGACCCCACTGTCCTGGAACTCACGTATACCGCTGGTTAGAGCAGATGGAGGGTTCGAGAGCTAGTGTAACGGCTTCGTTTTCCTCGACGTCTGCTCGGCAATCCGGGTTAGTGGAGGAACCTATATGACTGTCAAAGTTACACCGTCCTTTCGGATGGGACGTTAAGCCGTTGGTCCCCTTGGTACTTTTCGAAAGGAGTAGGCTACGTGCCAGTACCAGGTTTCCCCTCCTCCCTTCTGTTCATACTTCATCCTCATCTATCACCACTCATCGTCTCGATTAGCCAAAGTGCATAAATATGAGACGTTAAGCAATATCCAATCAATCAATCATCAATCAAAATTAAATTTTGCACTAGCTGTACTGTCCGCACTTTTGTCAAAAACGACATATAATGACCAATAATGAGGTTGTGTCCCGCCCTC
Source organism: Sweltsa coloradensis (assembly GCA_024449915.1). Lineage (NCBI taxonomy): Eukaryota > Metazoa > Arthropoda > Insecta > Plecoptera > Chloroperlidae > Sweltsa > Sweltsa coloradensis. The sequence goes on from JAMZAV010004347.1 coordinate 13,034, forward strand.
CCCCCCCCAAAAAAAAATCTGTTTTAAGCAAGGGCCCTCTTTCATTCAGAAAACTTTTCAGACATGTTTCTTCGACTTTCAAACTATCGGCCAGAGATGGTACAACATTTATAAGTCTCTGGCAAATATACATATCAGAAATAATCAAAAGCTATAGCCTACAAATACATCTGATGTGTGTTCACGTTTTTAATGTGTTGTGAAAAAGTACGAGCTATCCAAGTTCCTAAATTCAACAAAATGCATTTTCCTATTTTGTTTTGTAAAAATGTACTTCTTGAAGTGGAAAATACTATTTCAAAATTAGAACTATAGGGGGACCCTTATAATTACAATCACGTGTTTGATTCCAAAATAGTGGGTGAAAGTATAAAATCACAGATTGTCGAAAAAGGATACGATATTATTTAAAAAATTAAATAAGATTTTATCTGATGTTCTAAGTTCCTTGTTAGTGGAGGTGCCGGGTTAATAAGAAATGCACTTGACTGTGAACACAATGTTTCTCGTGACCCTGGTGGTCAGAGGGGCGGGCTAGATTTACCCAAATAATGGAAATTTATACCCGACACCTACACCAAAGATAATTCCACGTTGGGATAAATTACATAATTTCATAAAGACGTGGCACTCGCAAAGACGGACGTACAGGAAGTGGAAAATAAAATAAATAATAAATAACTCGTCACATAACTGACTTTCAATGGGAGACATTAAATTTAAAGCAGACTAGACAACCCGGATGGCGCCGACACCATCGACAATTATTGAACTATGACTAGGAAACGCTCAGTTGGACGCGTTGACAAGCGAGCACGTGCTATAGCTAGACCCACATTGCACATTATTTTTAAATTTTAAAATTTGCGTCGTTCGCTGTCCACGGGGCCATGTTTCCAATATTATTTATTATTGGCAAGGTATATGGGTAAACCCGTGCGTAAACCTTCACTTTGTGAATAAAATCCACCGCCATCTAGAGGACCTTGACATCATTTCTTTTGGAAAAACTATTTTAACTCTTTGGTAATTAAGCGAGCGTTTCCATTTGACTCTGCCGGAAAAATTAGTCACTGGTTTTGTTTGTTTGTTTGTTTTGTTTGTTTTGTTTTTGTTTGTTTGTTTGTGTGTCTCGCCATAACGTTCGAACGGAGGCTCGGATCAAGTTGAAATTTGGACCATCCGCAAGCTTCGTTCTCGATTGAATGCCATTAGTTTTGTGGCAAAATCGTTCAAAAAGTTAAAAAGTTACATTAAAGTTAATCGAAAGTTTTTTTTCAAACTAAACGGACACAAAATCTGAGGTGGCCAAATCATTTAGAATGTCCGTCCGGTCACGAATATGTTAATTTTATTTTGATCCGATAAGTAGTGTAGATGGAAATTACATTATAACAAAAGTAACGTTACCATGGCAACGAAAAGTCGCACGAGGTTCGCACTATGCACTGCCACCTAGAAGTAATCAAAATACTATCGAGGAAGCAGTGTATTATTTGTTACCAAATAGTTCAAATAGTTTTCCCAAAGAAATGATGTCAAGGTCCTCTAGATGGCGGTGGATTTTATACGCAAAGTAAAGGTTTACCCAAATAGGCCTACCTTGCCAATAATAAATAATATTGGAAACATGGCCCCGTGGACAGTGAACGTCGCAAATTTTAAAATTTTAAAAATTGCAATGTGGGTCTAGCTATAGCACGTGCTCGCTTATCAACGCGTCCAACTGAGCGTTTCCTAGGATTATTTAGCAAGCGAAGCGAGCGTTTCCATTTGACTCTGCCGAAAAAAATAGTCACTGGTTTTGTTTGTTTGTTTTTTGTATGTCTCGCCATAACGTTCGAATGGAGGCTCGGATCGAGTTGAAATTTGGACCATCCGCAAGCTTCGTTTTCGATTGAATGCCATAAGTTTTGTAGCAAAATCGTTCAAAAACTTAAAAAGTTACATTAACGTTAATCGAAAGTTTTTTTTTTTCAAACTAAACGGCGACAAAATCTGAGGTGGCCAAATCATTTAGAATGTCCGTCCAGTCACGAATTTTATTTTGATCCGATAAGAAGTGTAGATGGAAATTACATTATAACTAAAGTAACGTTACCATGGCAACGAAAAGTCGCACGAGGTTTCTGGTCACTATGCACTGCCACCTAGAAGTAATCAAAATACTATCGAGGAAGCAGTGTATTATTAATTACCAAAGAGTTAAAATAGTTTTCCCAAAGAAATGATGTCAAGGTCCTCTAGATGGCGGTGGATTTTATTCACAAAGTGAAGGTTTACGCATGGGTTTACCCATATACCTTGCCAATAATAAATAATATTGGAAACATGGCCCCGTGGACAGCGAACGTCGCAAATTTTAAAATTTAAAAAAATGTGCAATGTGGGTCTAGCTATAGCACGTGCTCGCTTATCAACGCGTCCAACTGAGCGTTTCCTAGTAAATAATACACTGCTTCCTCGATAGTATTTTGATTACTTCTAGGTGGCAGTGCATAGTGACCAGAATTCTCGTGCGACTTTTCGTTGCCATGGAAACGTTACTTTTGTTATAATGTAATTTCCATCTACACTACTTATCGGATCAAAATAAAATTAACATATTCGCTACTGGACGGACATTCTAATTGATTTGGCCACCTCAGATTTTGTCGCCGTTTAGTTTAAAAAAAAACTTTCGACTAACTTAAAGTAACTTTTTAACTTTTTGAACGATTTTACCACAAAACTAATGGCATTCAAGAGAGAACGAAGCTTGCGGATGGTCAAAATTTCAACTCGATCCGAGCCTCCGTTCGAACGTTATGGCGAGACATACAAACAAACAAAACAAAACAAAAAACAAAAAAACAAAAACAAAAACAAAACCAGTGACTATTTTTTCCGGCAGAGTCAAATGGAAACGCTCGCTTCGCTCGCTTAATCAACTAGAGACCGGCATATTTAAAGTAGGAAACACCGATCAATCAAGCTGGACACGATTCCATCCGCGGAGAGCGTCACAATCAACAGGGCTAATAATTCGGAACAACCAGAGAATTTTATGGAAATCCATGTCAGCGGTGTGGATTTAGTAATCTCAGGATTGATTTCCATAAAATCAATTACATCTATTGGAGTTGAGAAAGAAACCCTAGAATTTATTACCTGCCTCGTTGCTAAGACGGCTCCAAAATCACTGATTACACATTCCTAAGCAAGGAAATAATGGGCTTGTCCATATAAATTAAACAAATAAAATAAATTCGTACACACAATCAGTCATATAACTGATTTTCAGTGGGGGTCATTAAACCAAAGCGACCAAGCCAACCCTGTAGGCTCCGACGCAATCGACGAGTGAGCGATAACCAACCAAAGATCGACATTTTTTAATAGGAAATATAGCAAACAGTGGTATGGACAGTGCGAACACCCGCGAATCAACGCCGGAATCAACAAGGCCGATTCAGAACAACTTTGAGTTTATTAAGTGCCTCGTTGCTAGGACGGCTCCAAACTAACCGTTTACAAATTCCTAACCCAAAAACTGTTGGGCTTAAGTCGAAATCAGAAGTTAAAAAACTTCTGCCTTTGACGGGAATCGAACCCTAGACCTTCTGCATTGGAAGCAGAGACAATAGCCAAAAAACCAACGAGCCAAACAAAAAAGACCAATCTTCTGCCTATGGCGGTAACTTAGCTTCCTCACAAAGACAGACACAAAGTAGATACAAGCTTCCAGAGAACGAACTATACCTCGGCGTCAAGACGTCAGACGGAGAGTGACGTAGATAATCGAATACAAAGATGTAACATAACGCAAACCAGTTGGAGAAGTCAAAGTCGGGTAGAAATCAAACGGGAGTCGCGATTTCAGCAAGTCATTATCGAGAAATTAACATGTATCGATCCATCTTCCCGCCAGACAATGTTCAGTCGGACATGGTTATCGACGATACTGTCTGATTCGCTGGGAATACGACGACTATGACTGGGGTGATTTGATTCTGCTCCCACGGATAAGTCCGAGTGTTGGTCCCGAGGTGCGACCCGTGACCAACAAGACAGAACGATGTGATACCACGGCCGCGGTCCGAGACTTCGAGCCAACAAGACAGAACGATGTGATACCACGGCCGCGGTCAGAGACTTCGAGCCAACAAGACAGAACGATGTGATACCACGGCCGCGGTCCGAGACTTCGAGCCAACAAGACAGAACGATGTGATACCACGGCCGCGGTCAGAGACTTCGAGCCAACAAGACAGAACGATGTGATACCACGGCCGCGGTCAGAGACTTCGAGCCAACAAGACAGAACGATGTGATACCACGGCCGCGGTCCGAGACTTCGAGCCAACAAGACAGAACGATGTGATACCACGGCCGCGGTCAGAGACTTCGAGAAGGCTTTAATTACAGTAATTGTATTAGGGTTTTAGCAAATCATAGGCTACTTACTAACTATACACAATCTCAGCGTCTGGACTCTTAGAGTGCAGTACTTTCGTACTTTTCGGATAACATGAAGGGAAATAGCCAGAGGTTTAGCCGAGGTCGTTTAGCTGTTCACACTCGAACACCGAAGTTTGCTCTGAGACTCACGTATACCGCTGGTTAGAGCAGATGGAGGATTTGAGAACTAGTGTAACGGCTTCGTTCTCCTCGACGTCTGCTCGACAGTCCGGGTTAGTGGAGGAACCTATATTACTGTCAAGGTTACACCGTCCTTTCGGATGGGACGTTAAGCCGTTGGTCCTCTTGGTACTTTTAGAAAGGAGTGGGCTACATGCCGGTACCGGGTTTCCCCTCCTCCCTGCTATTCACCCTTCATCCTCATCTCGTAGCGTTTCCTTGCTGATTTGATTGAGATTGCGAACTTCGTCCAGTCGTACACAATGCAGGTGGATGAGCTCGAGCAAACCAGGCTTTGACGCAGAATGCAGATATCGGAGCGATCAGAGCACATTTTCAAAATAGTACGTAGGCCCTACTGTGTTAGTAACTGACCATAGGGAAAGTTAGTTTATCTACACAACATTAAGGACTTCATTCTGAATACGTTTATCACTTTTTTTAAAAGTATTTAGATACGGTTTTCATTTATAAAAGTAATCTGAAAATTGTGCCAATAATAATGGCGTGAAAAACGAGTTATGACTTCACTAAATAAATAAATTTGTATTTAGAGTCTACCCACTCAGTCATATTATAATAACTGATTTTCGGTGGAGGACATTAAACCAAAGCGACCAAGCCAACCCTGTAGGCCCCGATGCAATCGACGAGTGAGCGATAACCAACCAAATTGACCAAATTGGCTCTTACGAATCGGCCAATAAGGTAATGCCAAACAATGATATTAACTGTGTAATCTAGAAGGCGGAAGTCAATTCATTGGTCCAAAGACTTTAAACAGCTTTTGTGCATTGGTCAACAAAGCTCTAGACCCAAATCTTGACGTCACGTGCTGTTTGCGCGCGGGAAATAATGTGCCTCAATAGAATTTAAAATATTGACTTTAAACTGGTTTTAATTCCAGTAATGATGTTTTTAAGTGATTTTCTATATCCATTTTTTACACCCACGTCAATATTTGGACTCGGTGAACATTCCCTCTTGCGTTGTGGGCAATTATTTGAAATGTTGAAATATGCTCTGATTGCGCCATGCGCTCAACCTTTGTAAACAGCCTCGCAAAACTTAAAAACAAATTGGGTGAAAATTGACATATCCAAACCAAAACCCCATTAGACAATCAAAATAGAGCTTCAAAGTGACACAGAATCAACCAATGATATTTAACATCTATAGTAAGCTAGATCCCTAGTCTCCAATACTTCCGCACAGGCGCGAGCGTAGCAAATTGAAGCGTGTCGATTTGGCGTTTCAATTTATGATGAACATTATGTTTTAATGCGATTAAGTATTTTTCTGGACTGTTTTGATCTGGTTTTAGCTTGTGTAGCATGGCAATGCACAAACAGAAACAATAAGAAGTTTTTTGAATTTAGTATAAGTAATAATTTGGTGTTAATGGCTAATATGCTCACCTGTCAACCTGACAGCCATTTTGAAAAATATTTGGGCAACAAATCGCTCTCATCTGTTTTAACATACAAACTGACCTATTCAAGATGGTTTCCAATTGTCACGCCAGTGGACCAATGGCTGGGGATCTAGCCTACTATTCATGTAAAATATCATTGAATCAACCTTTGCATTCGGCATTAAATCCTCGTTTGTCAGAGTTCAACCACCAGTCTTTAACAAACGATTAATCGATAATCGATGCGAATCTCCTCTGATAGATACGTCACTTGTCAGCTGTGACATGCCCGCTACGACCGAGGGTAAATCAGACTGATTGGGTGTGAATTACATAGATTCGATTGCGCTCGCACGATTCTAATGGCGTGTTTGCAGTCACAGCGGTAGGTTGGATTATAGCATGGAGTAGGGTGTCCGCAAAACTTGCTGCACTCATTTCACGATGACTCGGCACTAAGCACATAACAGAGGCCCTAAGAGGATGGCAAACGTATTCAATAAGTGACCAAAAAATACATTCCATACTTTACTTACCATCGTTTCCTCGTGACTATTAACTAAATATTAATGATGATGATTTTCTTGCTCAACGCCTCTTCAAGACATAAACTTTCACATCCCTACAAGATTTACAAGAAATTGCATCCCCTTCGAAATTCCATGTGCTCGTATTGATGTTTTGTAAATTTTCCCCCATCAACCGAATTCAATGCATCTACAACAAATTATTGACATCAACCACATGAAACTTGATTCGTTTCAGCTGTTTATGCCAGTTTACCAACACGGCTCATTTATTATCTTTTCACCAGTTTTGTATTTTATAACCTCGTTTTTTCCTTCGTTCATCTTCGGCTTTTAGCCGTTTTATTTATAGTTTTGTTGTTCAAATTTTCGCTGTATTTGATGTAAAATTTAAATTTTATACTTGTTCATGTATTTTATGTTTTGTAAAATGTAGGCAACTTTATTTGTATGGTTTTAAATTGTCTTCTTAATTGTTTAGTTTTAGTTATCTAACACTTGTGGGTTAAAACCTGTTGTTAGTGATCAATAAATTAATTAATAAATGAATTAATTAATTGCATTAAGGCAATTCAAGTCAATGAGTGGTGATAGATGACGATGTAAGGCGATTGCATAAAAAACATGCCTTATAAGAGACTCGAACCCACGTCCTCGTACGCTTCGGACCAGCGGATTTGATTGAATATTGCTTAACGTCTCATATTTATGCACTTTGGTTATCGAGACGATGAGTGGTGATAGATGAGGATGAAGTATGAACAGAAGGGAGGAGGGGAAACCCGGTACCGGCACGTAGCCTACTCCTTTCGAAAAGTACCAAGGGGACCAACGGTCTTAACGTCCCATCCGAAAGGACGGTGTAACTTTGACAGTCATGTAGGTTCCTCCACTAACCCGGACTGCCGAGCAGACGTCGAGGAGAACGAAGCCGTTACACTAGCTTTCGAACCCTCCATCTGCTCTAACCAGCAGTATACGTGAGTTTCAGGTAGAGCGGTCACCCACTCTACCCATGACCACGCCCGATTCTGCTTAACTTCGGTGTTCGAGTGGGAACCTGTTAAACGAGCTCGGCTAAACCGCTGGCTTTCGGACCAGCGCCCGAATCATGTGACCCCGCGGAAATAAATAAAAATAAATAAATTCGTATTTAGAGTTTACCCAGTGGCCACTCAATCATAAAGCTAACTGATTTTCAGTGGGGGGCATTAAAAGAAAATCAGACCAAGCCAACCCTGTAGGCACCGACACCATCGACGAGCGAACAATGACCATTCAACTAGAGACCGGTATAAGTAGGTAACTCCGACCAAAGAAGTTGGAAACGACACTACCGGCAGTCGACTCCAGAATCAACAAGATCAATTCGGAACAACCTAATAATTTATTTATGTGTTTCATTACTAGGAGCCAAAGGCACCGTTTACACATTTCTAAAGTTACCAATCTTTTGCTTGTAGCGGGATTTCACCCTGGACCCTCTGCATTGCAAATAGGGACCAAAGGTTCACTATCTCTGTCCACCAGTATGTTCTGTATACCTAAACTATATCGTGTTTTTGGGACCTCTCCACCAGACTAACTTTTAACATTTCAGGAGTTACAATTATTTAATCCTTTTGAAGTTGACTCGTTCTTAAAGGGCTATTCACCTGCTAAACTCAAAAAATAGATTTCATTTAGGCTAACTAGTTATGAATTTAGATACTAACAGAAAAATTATTGGGTCCACAATGACCCGAAATAAAATGGTCAAAACGGTATTTTTCGAGGTAGGTCCCATCGGCAAAAATATCCTATAAGCAATATTATGGGGACGATCTTAATGACCTGTGACCTTGGAGGATTGTGACCCAAAAACATATTGGCCATTATTGACGTACTCTACAGCATATTCTGTAAATCCGCTATATATTGTTTTGTAATTTGGGCAAGTGGTTCGGTCATAATATGCTGATTACCAAGAATGGGTATGATTTTGGAATGCATATTTGTGCGTGTTTGGGAGCATATTTGTGCACGATCTTATAAAGCGCCATGTTAGAAAAGATGCTCTTGTATCTATGTGAACAAAAAAGAAGCAGGTTAAAGCCAATTTAAGAAATTTTCCAAAACGCCAATTTTCGCAAATTTCTGTAAAAAAATAAATGAAAAATTCGTTTAAAATCACAGTTACAAGATATAATTTTTAAATGGTCATTTTAGTGTAGTATGCTATAGAGTATGTGGTAAAAAATATTTTTGGGGGTAATAGCCCTTTTGAATGACAAAATAACTTTGAGGACTAGCAGGGGGGAAATGGTCACTGCAAAACAGCTTAGTACGATAAATTATCATTCAGTTATCTATCCGAGGATGAACACGGATCCAATAAAGTTAATGAAAAAACTGATGAAAACCTAATCTGGGGCGCTGAATGTCCGTGGAGAAAAACAAAAAAACAAAAACAAACAAACAAAAAAACAGACATTCGAGCCATAAGAGTCAGGTGGAGACGCTCGCTACGCTCGCTCAACTATATCATGTTTGGCACCTTTCGCGATCTGCAGCCTATATTTTCTCCATCAGACTCACTTTTAAATTTCAGGAGTTCAGGAGGGGGAGGGTAGGTTCCCACGGCCTCTGGGAGGCGTAGAGCCAAGGCCGTCTAGATATATCGCTTATCACGAGGGCCTCGGTAGAGCGCTCTACCGCGCAGTGTACAACTTGTTGACTGTCTTGTCCACTGTGACAAGATCGGTGCATCGCCAGGGAAGCGTGGTGGCCGCAGCTAACAAGGAAGTGTCGAATACGGGAGAAAATAGATGCAATTACAGAGACGAGTCAGGTAAACTGGGTTTGAGGCCCACTTGGGTCAAATAATATGTCTGCTGCAGTTCGCCAGTCAACTAACCGATGACAACCTTTCTATTGAGCAGGTGGATTCTATTAGATTAAAGTATAGGGCCTCACAAACATTCACATCACACCCACAGTCACTATTTCATGTATCACAACCTATACTATCCAGGGTTTGTGACTTTTTATTTTTATTACAAAATAAAAAAATCATTATTTATTTGGTTTAAATAGGATTCAATACATGATTTAAATCAACTTTTCGATTTTAATCACATTTTATTGATTTAAATCAACAAAATTAGTGTTACAAAACTTGTCAAGTTGGTGAGCGGATCAAATACTTTCACAAGCGTTTCAGAAAATCTAATTAAAACAATTTTTAAGGAAAGCTTTGTCTCTTGTGTTTGTTGCTCAAAATGAATAGTAAGTATCAAAAACACCCTAAAACCAATCAATAACTATAGCGGTATAAGTCAGTCTATTTTTAAGAGAATACAAATAAATTAACTGTGTGGACTCAGAGGTCCAAATTTTGTATCTTTTCTTTTGCTACATTACACTTAATTGAGTTTTAGGCAAATAACCAAAAATAACCTACACAACCGTTTGCAAACAACATATAACCCAGTACCCGCCTCCTGACGTCACGAGGCAACATGGCGGAATTAGTGGGTATAAATCCTCATTTCGCAAGTTGACGCCTGCTTCACGGAGCAACACTTATCACGCTTTAACTTTTATTCTATTTTATTTGGACAATAGTTAAATGAATAATATTTAGCAAATATATCATTCTTTGTAATAGCGATTATTTCGATTTTTTTGACACAGTCGTTAGCTTGTTATAACAATGTACGCATCATTCATGTGAAAATTATCAATAACTAAAGTTTTCTCAATAATTTATTTGACAAAAAACTACTGATCGGATTTCGACAAGACCTCTTTAAAAATATGCACCAGACTTTTTAGACAAGAAATAAACTAACTTTCTAGATAGAAAGTGCACTGAACGAAACTTTGCAGCATAGAGTAATATGCAGGGTATGTGTTTTTATCTAAAATACGCACTCTTGACATGCGGATGAGCCGTGAAAAAGTGCACGCTGCATATAACTCTATGCTGTAAATTTTTGTTCAGTGCACTTTCTATCTAGAAAGTTTGTTTATTTCTTGTCTAAACAGTCTGATGCATTTTTACAAAGAATCCTTGTCGAAATCCGATCAGTAGTTTTTTGTCAAATTAATTAATGAGAAAACTTAAGTCATTGATAATTTTCAATTGTGTGATGTGTACATTGTTACACACACATAACAAAAACTTGTAGAAATACAGCCAAACCTTACACACTCAAAAGAAATGAAATCTAAAAAAAGGGCCAAGCTCATCTACTCTTCCACATTTGCGCATTCTTAATTCATAAACGTACAGTGTCCCATAACAGCATCCTCGAAAAGCTTGGCAAAATAGAATTTGCGATTATTAATTTAAACGTAATAGTTCAACCAAGTTCTTTTTTCTAATTAATTTAAACGTAATAACATGCAAATTTTATTTTGCCAAGCTTTTCGAGGATGCTGTTATGGGACACTGTATACGTTTATGAATTAAGAATGCGCAAATGTGGAAGAGTAGATGAGCTTGGCCCTTTTTTTTAAATTTAATTTCTTTTGAGTGTGTAAGGTTTGGCTGTATTTCTACAAGTTTTTGTTATGTGTGTGATCTCATTCCTTTTTTAAGTTCCATTGTAAAATTATTTGTTAAAATATAATAATTTTATCAAAGTTGATTTAATTTCTATGGTATTAGCAATAACAATAGGATGTTAAATATCTAGACCCGGATTCATGTACATCCTGGGTATAGGTGGTATAACCATGGTATAACGACGGTATAAGGACTGGACCCCAATTCTTGAGTTCGTGGGAGATGAGTTGAAAACGCAATTTGAAAACGGAGTCGTTTTCGTTTTCGAAGGAATTGGTATTCTTGAACGGTATCGTGGAAAACGTCATGGGTTGTGAGTTGAAAGAGTATTGCTGTTATTCACGTGGGGTGAGGTTCACGAAATCCAGACACTTTAAAAAGATTTGCGTAGCAAAGAGCTCGAAAACGTTCTATATTTATTCTAGATGGCAGTGCCTTCATAAACGCGGGCCAATCGAAAGACGAGTTGCATGAAATGATTTGATTGTTGCAATTATGTAAACAAACAGATGATCACTCTCATATTCGACACCTTCCTTCGACATTGTGTGTAGCAGCAAGCTGACTTTGATCATGGCTAAACATAGCTAAAAAGAAAAAAATATGAGTATTATTTCCGAACATTTTTGTATAGCCTAGGTGGACAATCATACTATTGTTTATCTGAATTAGGCTTTTAGTAATCAAAACTAGTTTTTTGTGCAGGAAATGTGTCAGAACAAAGTTGTGCTGGCCTAGGGTTGGCTAGGCTTGTCAAACATGTAATATAAGTATTTATTTATCTAGTCCTATAGCCTAATGGAACTTTAGACCTACACTGTTGTATTATAAATAATTTTCTACATCTGGGCCTAGGCCAGGGACGGTTTCTGATTTGTTTTACTAGGAAAACGCTTAAGTCCCGCCGCGTTGTTGAGCGAGCACCGGTACGTGCAACACGACCCGAGTACGACATTCCCATAATGTTACATACCTGTACCAATAAGTCTTTAAGGTCTTGACCGATTTAGCTGAAATTTTGTAAAATAGGAGAGAATGGATAAATCCCACCGCCATCTAGAGGACCTTGACATCATTTCTTTGGGAAAACTATTTAAACTCTTTGATAACAAATAATACACTTCCTCGATAGTATTTTGATTACTTCTAGGTGGCAGTGCATAGTGAGAGTTTTCGTTGCCATGGTAACGTTACTTTTGTTAAAATGTAATTTCTATCTACACTACTTAAGGTAAATAGGAGAGAATGTTGTACTTATTGACCCCGCAAAATTTCATAACGATCGGAACATTTTTTTTTTTTATATAACCAACGATCGGATTTTGTTCAAAAACTATACAGCAACCCGCATAGGTGGTATGTACATGTGTGCAAAATTTCAGGTCGATCAGAGAAACGGTGCGACCTGTATCGAAGCAGTAACAGAAAAAAAAAAAAAAGACATTCGAGCCATAAGAGTCAAGTGGAGACGCTCGCTACGCTCGCTCAATGAGAGTATAATGACACCTTTTCTCGTTCCACACAAAGAAGAAAAATTTAAAATGTCCGCCATTTGTTTACGTATCGCACTTTCCCGCCTAACTCTGCTTGTACCGTCAACAAGTGTCAAGTAGGTAACTATAGTTACTTGTTGATTGCCTAGTGTATAAGGCTTATTTTCAAACCTTTATTTGGAAGCCTTCCAGTAAACTTTTTCAACTTTTTTTTTCAAAAGAGACTTTATTACTATAACCTTAATGTCCATGTAAAATATGAACATTGTAGCCCCACCCGTCTGGTCAGAATCGCGGGCCGATTGAAACTGACGAATTAGATGTTAGCAGTAGCAGTAGCAGTAGCTAACATCCTTAAAGTAATTTTGAGCATGTTTCAAGCCATTTTTTCACCAAGGAGTAGTCGTACCCCAATAAAATTTGGCATGTGTTGTCAGGTACCTAAATCCCCTCGATTGTGATAGTTTTCAAGTTCACATCACGTTACATGACGGCTGGGTAACACCTCGAAATCACCCCAACTCTACTTGCTGTATAAGGTGCTTGAGTGTGTAGCGCGCCACGGCTTGGCTGCGGCGCCCTAACGGGCACCTAGATAACAAGCTAACGACTTGGTCAAAAAAATCGAAAAAATCGCTATTACAAGGAATGATATGTTTGCTAAATATTATTCATTTAAGTGTTGTCTAAATAATGAATAGAATAAAAGTTAGAGCGTGATAAGTGATGCGCCGTTCAGCAGGCGCCAACTTGCGAAATAAGGATTTATACCCAATACTAGTCACGTGACCTATCGATCGTTTTAAGCTCCGCCCATTTCGAGTCGTCAACTGGGCATCTTCTTATCTAAGTTGAACGTTTTCTAGAGTGTAAACCGTATTTTTATAGGGTGAAACTTTGGCCGATTAGTAAAATTAGAGAATTGATTTTGCCCCCATTATGATTGGCAGTGATAGCACATTATACATTATGATGGAGGTTCAGAAATTTCCCACGTAAATTATTTTAATTATACATTCGATTTGGTGTTATTTTAAGTTTTTTTAGGAAAAATAAAGAAATTCTTTTCCATTTCCAATTGGCTTTTCCAGACTTGTTGACACCCTGAACAACCAACTGAGGTAGATAATACTTAATGCGTAATGTGTGAGACTGATTCGGCACCGAGTTCGAATCCCGACAACAGCATCCTGACTGAAAGTTTTTCCAAGGTTTTCTTTAGTCATTAAGGCAAATGCTGGAATTGATTTGAGTTCTCTCAACCATTTCTTGGACATTCTACTAGGAAAACGCTAAAGTCCCGCCGCGTTGATGGATGAGATTTTTAAAATTTTTAGTTTGCATGGGATATCTTTACTTTTGCAAGTTCTTTGTTTTGCTGCCTACGCATTGTAGCTGATTGTTGTCAAGTTTCTTTTGTTACCTGTCAATTGGTATTATTTACCGTAAAAAACTTATATTAAAAGCTTTATTTCTATAGATTCTGGCTAACTATTTAAACTTTTTCTTTTAAAAGGTACTACATCACCATAACCTTAATGTCCATGTATAATATGAACGTTGTAGCCCCACCCGTTTGGTCAGAATTGGCCCAAATGTCACGAAAATATCGCACTAAAAATCGAAAAAAATCGTAAAAGTACGATATTCATGAGAAATATTTCTTCGATTATACCCAAAAACAATACACCTCTAAGTTCAGAGATTTCGAAGGTCCTGTCAAATTTTCATCAAGATCGGATATGCCGTTTGCCTGGTAGAGAGTTAACAAACAGACAGAAAAACAAAAAAAAAAAACACCAGAGCCAAATTTTTGGGGGTTCAGTGAAATTGAAGTCTTCGCTTCGCTCATCCAATTAATTAATAACCTAGTTAGTTGCCAGAAGGGGTCGCTCCGGGTGAAATTACTGCACGTGTACCCTATACACACAGCGAGTAACGAGTAGGCTAGATCCCCAGTGCGCGACAACTTGAAGCCATCTTGAATAAGTCTGTTTGCATGTTAAAGGGGTATTTAACCGCTAAACTCAAAAAATATATTTCATTCAGGCTAACTAGTAATGAATTTAGCAATCAACAGAAAAATTATTGGGGCCACCATGACCTACCAAAAAATTGTCAAACATGACATTTTTCGAGCTAGGTCCCATCGGCAAAAATCTCCTATAAGAAATAACATGGGGACGATCTTTATGCCCCGTGACCTTGGAGGATTTTGATCCAAAAAAATATTGGCCATTATTGACGTACTCTACAGCCTTTTCTGTAAATTCTGTATATTTTGTTTTGTAATTTGGGCAAGTAGTTCGGTTAAAATATGCTGATTACCAAGATGGGGTGTAATTTTGGAATGCATATTTTTGCATGTTTGAGGGTATATTTGGGCACAGTTTCAAGACACGATGAAAAAATGGGCATTTTAGATTGGTACTATGCTCTAGTATCTATGTGGACCAAAAAAGAAGCAGGTTAAAGCCGATTTAAGAAATTTTCCAAAACACCAATTTTCGCAAATTTCTGGACCAAAAAAATTGAAAAATTCGTGTTAAATCACAGTTACAAGATATAATTTTTTAAGCTGTCATTTTAGTGTAGTATTGTGCTATAGATCATGTGGTAAAAAATATTTTTTTGAGTTAATAGCCCCTTTAAAGTAGGTGGGAGCAATTTGTAGCCCAAATATTTTTCAAGATGGCTGTCAGGTTGACAGGTGAGCATATTACTAAATTCCCTTATGCAATAACTTCTTATTGTTTCTGTTTGTGCATTCACATGCAGCACAAGCTAAAACCACATCAAACAACCCACAAAAAACTTAATCGCATCTAAAACATAATGTAAAGCATAAATTAAAACGCCAAATCGACATCTTGAATAGGTCAGATTGACGCTTCAATTTGCTACGCTCGCGCCTGTGCGGACGTATTTGAGACTGGGGATCTAGCCTACTATAACTTAGATGTTAAACTACTAGGGAAACGCCAAAGTCGTTGTTAGACGAGTGAGAGAGCCACGTGTTGAGTACCCGTGAACATTAATTGGATTTAAAGGTAATTATATTGTGATATAAATAAAAGGGTTTTTAAGTTTAAGGGCAAGTCAACTGTCCGGCCTTAATTCGCCACTTTAGCCAATGATAGGCTAGGGAGGTCTATAAGGTAGGGGGAAGAAAAGTAGTGTGTGTTGTAATGTGGTGACTCAACATATGGCTCAGTCACTCGTCTAACAACGACTTTGGCGTTTCCCTAGTATAATCTTTATACAAACATTTGTGCTCACAGACCCTTGTTGAACAGATAGGTCACCCACACAAATTGAAACCAAGGATATTCTTCAAAAAGGATATGCGCATGTCTCTATCAGATAGGGTTGCACAATATCAATTGACCGGTCAAATGACTGGTTAAATACTTTCAGTCAATTGACCAGTCAATTGACTTTAAAAAAACATGATTGTGTATATTGCCTTAAAACTTTAAATTAATTTGAATTTTTATATTTAAATTTGAATTGTTATGTAAACGATAACATTTCTTTCTTTCTTTTTCAATTAAAAATGTTTTAATTAGGTAATATTTTATTTTAATTATTATTTATTTGTAGTTATATTATGAATTATAATAGACAAATAGAATATAATAGCTTCTGGGTAAGCTGAAGCTGAATCGGAGAAAGGGACTGATGACAGCATCGACGATGATGATGACGATAATGATATGCCACTTAATATGCATTTAACAAGCTTTTAAATAAAACAAGCTTTTGTCACCACAACATTTACAAAATAAATATACTAATTATTTAATAAAATAAAATTTGTGATTTTTTACATTTGACCGTCAATTGACCAAATTTGAATTTGACCGGTCAAATCCCATCCCTACTATCAGACAAGATTTCCACGTTGTAAATACACATGTATCCTATCCTACATAGTACATACAAAATACATACTAACTGTCTCTATTATGGCTCATTTACTGTCATTTATAGTACAAAACGTTAAGGCCAAAGCAGGGTTCTGAAACTGCAATGCAATCTATTTAATTAGATTATTTAGTTGTCCTTTATAAATCAGTTTTTTAACTGAATAGAATAGACGTTAAATAAATACCGTAAATCAAAATAAAATAAAAAATCGTGTGACAGTGTTCCTTCATTTGTTTCGAGTTTCAGAAGTTAAAAGTCCCCTGCAGAGTGACATTGCGCGAAGTATCCGAGAGAGTGCGTTAGACTGATCGATTAGTCGTGAAGTATTGGCCGATACAGCAGTGGTTTACGTACTTCAAAATATTGATAAAACATAAGTCTTAGAAACGCACGTGAAAGTCACATGGCGAGCACAACTTCATTTGAATTGAAAGTAAAACAGACTTTCAACATTCGAGGCATAATATTATTTAGTTTAAAATGTTGCAATGTACTGCCCAATCTATCAATATAGAAAATGATTATTACTGACCATCAAAGGTGAGAAAGCGCAAGGACGAGTAATTGCTAGGCATAGGCAGCAACAAAATATTTATTTTACAGAAGAAAGCCATAAGATCAATAACTAAGTCTGGCTACCGGACTAGCTGCAGACCTCTGTTCAAACGACTATGCATTTTACCCATGCCCTGTGTATACATTTATGAAATAGTAATTTTTGTTCACAAAAATCTTCACCTATTTACTAGTAATTCAGATTTTCATAATTTAAATACCTAGGAATAAGGATAAACTAAGGGCACCAAAGTGTAAGCTATCAATGTATTATTGTGCTATTATTTGTCTTGCAGTGTCAGGCACAAACCTTTACAATTCTGTACCGTTACAAATCAGGAATATCAAAGATTGTACTCGTTTTAAGAAAGAACTCAAAGCCTTGCTTTTAGATAAATGTTATTATTCTGTAGAGCAATTTAGATCGACTCTCCCAAAGCACGCAGTTTTATAAAGGTTTTTTGCCGATTCTGCATGAACACTCTCTTAGTTATTTTTTAATTATAGTTTTAGTGTTTTGAAAACTTTTATAAATTAATGACAACTCAAATGTTCAGTATTTTATATATTTTATATATTAATGTATATGAACTAAACGAGGCTAATAAATACAATACAATACAATATGGACTCGGAGTACAGACCCTAGGCCTAGGCTAGCACTAGCCTACCTCTGCCGAACGTACCAAGCAAGAAACATTGAAGATGGCTGGGAGAAGAATAAGATCCACAATTTACTTTGCAACACTCGAGCACATCCCAGAAAAAAGAAGATGTAGACTCTTCAATCAGATGTTTAAAAGGCTGGTAGCTGCACTGCATCAAGTAGCTACATTAGTAAGTATTAGTAGTATTAGTAAGGTTGTGTTGTGTACCATGAAATAATATGTTAACATGTGATAATAGCTGAAAATGCTAAATAAAGTGAAATGAATTGAATTTATATCTACAAAGCTCAAGACGATGGAAGCCCTCCCCACTCAGGGCTAGAAAATTCCTATGCCCGAGTTGCCCGGGGCAACTAACACTCCAGGCACGGGCAACCATAATTTATAGTTAGTTGCCCGTCTAACTATTGCGTAAGATTTCACTAAGTAGAAACTTACTTTATCGACAGGCGACGACGCTCGAAGTAGTTCCAAGACTTGCCACAGGCTGCACCACGCATCACTACAATCGCATTTCGATCGATATCGACCTATCGACTCTACCCATAATTCAGTATTCACAGCTGTCGAGAAAATGAAGATCTGAGACTTGTTCACCTTCTCCCATTTCGTGAAATTCCAACCATTTTTTACACTTTAAAACCATTGCATAATATTGAACCATTCTTAAATGGATTTACGGAATTTTTTTAACTGTAGGCCTAGTGGAGTAGCTTCAACGTCTCGGCCTACGGCTACTAAGCCACTCACAATTAACGAAGATGAGATAGGCCTAGGCCCATCATTGAATAGGCTAGGCCTAGCTAATGAACCTGCCAAAAAAGTAAAATATGACCGAGAGTATGATAAGAGCGGGTACGGTACGTAAAGTTGGTAAAGTTATTGACTCCTGGCTATTGTTAAAATAAAGAAAATTGTCGTACATATGTAAAAATAAAGAAAATTATTGTGTCAACCTTGAATTGAGTCTGGGCAACTAAAATTTTGGGCCACTTGCCCAGCTGGGCAAGTCGATTTTTTAAAATTTGCCGAGCCCTGCCACTACAAGCTAACACGCAATTGCAGGCGTTTTATCATTTTTACATGCGTATGGATTTATTCTCGTTTCATGTGTGCATTTATATCGCCAATGTTATAAAATACAAGTTACCAAATAAATAACGTTGAAATAATTTAAATATGATTTTTGTAGCGAAATTGGCTGAAGTAATAGTAGGGGACTGCATTTACCACCTAGCCCCAGTTAGTTTAAAGTCCGAGCAAGGCGTTGCGACTGCGTTACTAGTCTCGAACAGTTCTTCATTTCGCCTGTAGAGAGTGGCACATCTACGGGTGGGTAATAGACAGTATCTATGGGCCTAAAGGAATTACTTTAGAATTTTTTTAGCCAGTGATTTAGAGCGTCGGGCAATTGGGAGCGCTGAGATGGATTTTTTTAATTTCTGGATTGATTTCTATAATATTAATAAGTACTATCAGGAATCTTATGAAAATGAACTGTGATATCTAGACAACCGCATTCTATACTTTCTAAGCAAACCACTTAAATACATTACATTAGTGCTCCAAACGTGTTCCAGAATAAACCCTTGCATTCTGCATAAAGATGACATTGTGACCTAAGAATAGATTCGGAATCGTTTCCCAAGAAAAAAACTTTTTAAATTGTATGCCCAGTTAGTTTGGTGGTCATTATCCGAGGAACCTGTGATATGCGGCGATAGGTATTTCCGAGGTCGTTTTCCACGGAGCTTATGATCACACCACGGAGCGATGTATTTCGCAGCGTTGGGTCGTCGTCTGTTGACCATACTGCCTGCTGGCCTGCCTCTAAGTATGATCGGCGTCTGGCGGGAGAGGGAGTGACAGTAGGGGGACCGCTCTGCCACGCCCCAAAACACAACGTGCAAACGTTTTAAACTGGTTTAAAGGAGGACCGGCATGGCTAAGCAAAGTTGATGTACGTCTAAAATAATTACGATTACCGAAAAAAACATTTCTCTAAGTCAACTCGTTTTCGAGGTATTTGGTCTCCCGTTTTCGTCTACTAGTGTGTGACGTCACACTGGCCTAGCCACTCACCCCCGATAGAAGCGGCAGTGTAATATCGCACGGCAGCAAACGTTCATTCTTACATCTGACAAGCAATAAGCGCCAGCATAATCAATTTTTGCATACATAGAGCAGAATATTTGCTTTAAAGTATGCCGCAAACAGAATTGAATTATGTTGTTTAGGGGCTTGCCAATATAATTTAATATAAACACATGTGTTTTAACTTTTGCCTCCCGCACCGACCGCCTTGCGCTCATCGTGTTTAGCGCGAGACCGGCAGGTTTCTTCCCCCCTCGCCACGGATGGTCCATAATAAGCACAGGGCTACCCTAAGAGGCTAGTCGTAAAACGTGAAAGTTCATAGCATTTTTATGAGAATCGAAACCAGCAAGCAAACCATGGTCCATGGTGCAATAATGCCAATACATGAAAAGGGCAATATTGAATTTGATGAGAATTTTGTGCATAACAGTTTGAGTAAAATCGTGCAACAGAGGAACAGGGAACAGGGTAGTTTTGTTATGCAGTCGCCACTTGCTCGCGCCGTGAATAATTTCGGAAACAGCCGGTAGCGAGTGCCGAAGATTCCCGGTGAGGCCCGAACCACATTGCACAAATGGCAAGTGGAAGCGAGGAGACAAAAGTTAAAACGCGTGTTATTTTTCATTAAATAATTGCCAAGCCGCTAAGAGACATAATTCCAATCTGTTTGCGGCATGATCGTGCACGAATATTCTACTGTACGTATACGCATTTAGGTTATTCTGTTATTCATTGCGCGAAAGATATTAAGAAGAACGTTTACTGCCGTGTGGTATTATATTGTCGCCTCGATCATCTTCTAGTGGCTAGGCCAGTATGTCGTCACACGCTAGTAGACGAAAAGGCGTGCGCACAAACGGCAGGTACCATGCTGACTGACAGCTCTAATGCTGGCACATATTGTCGTTAAATAGTATCTAGAATACTATATTAAAATTTACCAGCACCATGTCAGTCCTCCTTTAAACTGTATAGTAGTGAGCAGCAGTATGAAAGCCAGTGCTGAGAGTCGGTGGAAGTCCAAGTAGTACCTACTCCCTCCCGGAGATGGCGTATGCTTACCGCACTTGTGAAATATGTTTTCAATTGTTACCAATAGATAGCGCCGTGTGTGTTGCGCGTGCGCAGTTAGCACTAGACAACATGTTTATTTCAAATAATTCCATTAAAAAGGCGGTGTTTTATTTAAACATCAAATGGGCAGTGTTTTTTTAAACATCAATTGTTTTTGAACAGGCGTGCTTCCAGCATGGCATCTAAATGAGAATTTCTCAATGAGTTTGACCTATTATACGCTTCGTCGTTAATAAGACTAGTGATAAAACTATTTTAATCAAAACTACAACTTTGTTTCTTCACGCCATCATACAGTTAGGTAAGTATGACGTGCTAGTTGTAGACAAACCCAAGGACAGTAGGCCTATAGTCTAGGCCCTACACTTCCTTTGCCAAACCATTGATCGTCGCTCCATTCCAAGTTTGGTTACTTACTCGGCGTCACATTGTAAACGACGCATTCATCTTTGTCTACAACCAAGAACGAACGTGCCTGCCCGTCGTATTGACTCTATTATGTAAATTGTTTGCCATCTACCTCTTTTACCAAGATCGAACGTGACATGGAGGCTTATAATTATGAAGGAGCATGCAAGGCACAGGGTTGCTACAGTCGTCGTAACGATAAGGGAGTTTCATTTTTTAGATTTCCTAAAGATGAGGCGCGTTGTGTGATTTGGGTAGAGCGAGTTGATGACAAATCATTGTACGGAGTTCATTCTGTTATTTTGAATAACTCAGCAAGGCTATGCTCTCGCCATTTCCCGAGGAGCGAATTCAGGAATGACCTAAAGACAAATCTAAATTGGAATGCAGTCCCAAGCATTTTTGCTAACAATAATAACGTTATACCGGAAGTAGCAGAACATATACCACTGCCAGGAAACATATGTCACCCAGTTTTAGGTATAAATGTCCCTGAACTATGGACACTGCTGCCATCAGAAAAATGTGTTAAGTGTTCCATATTACACAATTCTATACCTCTATCAAATATTCCTTTTGACAATCCAATGGAGAGCACAACTTCATCTCAAAATGTGATTGAGACCCCACCTACAACACACAATCCAATAGAAAGCACAACTTCATTTGAAAATGTAATTGAGACCCCACCTTCAACAAACAAACCAACAGAGACCACACCTTCATCTCGAAAAAAGAAAACATGCACAAAGGCACGTAGTTCTATTCTGAAAGCTTTGGGAGCCAAGAGAAAAAATGATTTGTCACCTAAAAACAAAAATATATATGCCATGATTAAGGATTCTCGTAAACGCATAGATAGATTGAAATCTAAATGCATTTCCCTAAAAGGTAACATTAAAGAGTTGTCTCGGCTACGAGATTCTTCTGTCATCCGTAGAGTTGAAAACGATATGTCGCCAGTAGCAGCGCGACTATTTGCAGCTCAACTTCGATGTGGAAAGAAAGCTCCAAGAGGTCGACGCTGGACGTTAGGAGACAAAATCTTTGCCTTGTCTATTTATAAAAGAAGTCCCAGAACATACAAACTTTTGCAAACATACATGCCCTTACCATCTCCTCGAACCCTAATCAAAGTCTTAAATAAAGTTCCATTTTTGCCAGGCATAAACCCAGACATATTTTCACACCTCAAAGAACGTGTAAACAAGATGAAAGAGGCTGATCGAGTTTGCTCTCTTATGTTCGATGAAATGACTCTTAGCCATGGCATTTACTACAATGAAAAACTGGACCATATTGTGGGTTTTGAAGATTTTGGTAGCTTAGGAAGAACGAAGCGCTTTGCCAACCATGTTCTCGTTTTTATGGTAAGAGGGTTACGCTCGAAATGGAAACAGCCATTAGCATATTATTTCTGTAAAGATGTAACTCCTACTCACATTTTGGAGAAACTTATCTTAAAAGTAATAACTTCCATACAAAATTCTGGTCTACATGTTATGAACATTGTGTGTGACCAAGGACCTACAAACAGAGGCGCCGTGAACAATCTCGTCAAGTCTCATAAAACTGTATCAGATGACCCAGCAACAATGTTCTGCGTAAATGGCGAGGATGTATGCGTTGTGTATGACCCACCACATTTACTCAAGAGCTTGCGAAATGCATTTCCCTTAAATACTTGGTATGTTGGGACGATAAAGTTGCCAACTGGAATCACTTGAAACTTTTCTATGATAAGGACCAAGAAGCTATGTTCCAGAGAGCTCCAGCACTGACTATGGCGCATATTGACCCATCCCCAATGCAGAAATGAGAGTTAATTTAGCTTCACAAGTTTTTAGTCAACGTGTGGCTGCGGGAATTGAGTCTATGATTGCTGATCCAAGTATTGTCGATATGACAAATGAAAATGCTCATTATATGCCTTCAGCAGCAATATTTACTGCTGAGCTTCTTGATGACGTCGACAACTTATTTGATTCTTTTAATGGCGTGAGTGTATTACAAAAAAAATTAAAAAAGTACAAAGTTTGTTTGGGAAAAAACTCTGTACACAAGACCTTTTGGCCACATATCGTTAAGAGGATTAATCAGTGGAAGTTTGTAAATCCGAGTACAAAAAAGACGATTAAATCTCCATTTCAAACCGGTTGGCTCACCTCAATTCACGGTGTAAAAAAAGTTGGGAAAACTCTTCGACAAAAATTTAATCAAAGGCACCTACAGACCCGTCTTCTCAATCAAGACCCAATCGAAAACTTGTTTTGTACAATAAGACAAAATGGTCGGGACAACGTGAATCCCACCTGCGCTCAGTTTGTCCCAAGCTTAAAAACATCAATTGTAAACAATCTTATGAAGACACCGTCCAGGGGATCAAACTGCGAAGATGGCGATATTGCCGAAAAGCTCTTGACAAATCTCGAATCATTTCTGGTACCGAATCACCCACACACTTCTACTTGCACTATGCCAGTCATTGAAACTGAAAACTCTAATTTCAACTTAGAAGAATTGGACTTCTCAGAAGAGTTTTCCGATGTAAATCGCTGTAGCACGTCTACTAGCTCTTCTGAACCTTTGAGAGAAAGTGAAAAAAACACCGTTGCGTACGTCAGTGGATATTTAATCAGGAAAGTTGCTGACAAAACTTGTAAATCTTGTATGACGAAAGTTACAACAAGCGAACTAACACAAGATCACCTTCTAATTGATTTCAGAGAGCGAAATGACATGTCACTGCTCTCACATATCCATCGCCAGTTTTGGTTACGGCTATTGGATTATGCGCTCAATTTATTTTACAAATGTTACTATCGCGACTGGACTTAGGTCCTACTGTCAATCTTTGAATTTTCTCTAGATTTATGTGTGGTATTTGCATACTAAACTTTTTTTTGCCTATTGCCTATCGAATTGCATATCAAAATTAATTTTATTTAGTAATCAATTTTAATTTTTATTAGTAATTAGAAACTTAAATAAAAACTTCAGTTCTAATTAACATCGATATTTAAATTTGTAATCAAAGTTGAACAACCAGGGATAGATCAAGCTTAGAGAAACATCTCGAAGTTAGATTTCTTTCAAAATCCGAATACAGCTACGCAGTGCAGAGCAAATAATTAATTTTCAAGGAACGTTTGAAAGGGAGCTAATCTTGTTGCAGACAGAGGTCTTGGAAAATTGTAAAGGATGCGGGTTTTGGTGAACTAGGTAGCGCCTACCAGTCGGAGACGATTTCACGGTTGATTGCTCACTCGGCCTAGATGGCTGATTTAATCTCAGTTCCGAGTAGCTGCTACGCAGTATTTTTGCGAGTTGTTTGGTCTATAGTAAGAGTCGAGTCAATAGGATGGAATGACAAAGGGCATAAGTCCATGTGGTTTTAGCAGGGGTTCAGGGGTTTCAAGTTGAGATCGGAAGAGTATATAATTGGTCTGTTTCACGGAACCTGAGAAGCGACGTTGTGCACTTGAGGGGCCATGCCCGGTTTTCGAGGAGAGCTGGGGTGTTCTCGAGAGTTGTTCGGTGGCTGTGTCCACGGGTGGATGTGAGTCGAAGGATGGGGGCTCTCCGGATTGCACGGAACCACCATGATTGTCGCGGTTAGCTAAGTTTTATAGGGCCTACCGGGCTTCGGGGTAGGATTCCGAATCAAGTATCGTGTTGGAACTTCATTAGTGATCATCGAGTTGAAAGTGATTCTTCATTAATTAACTGTGCCGAGCATCATATTTTTTTATCGTCGTCAGTGATAAGCCTCTTCTATCACATAATTAATTAACTGGTGTCTAACATTGGACAGTTAGAACAGTTCAACAGTAATGCAATAATTGGGTTATTATCGTCAGTGGATTATATTCCTGTGAACAGTTACATCAGACAGTAAGACTTTCAAACATTTTACCAACCATAATTAACAATAACTAATTTCAACGGCACCAGACCTTTCGAACTGAACTTTAATTTATCAAGAATCTACCAATCAAAAGAACTGTGTATTAATCAATAGACTGTGTCCAATCAATAATTCAAGTGTTCAAGGAACTGTGTTTATAATCGATAAACAGTGTTGTCTAATTACCAGTGCTTAATCAAACCACGTGTGTCATCGCCATGTGGATTATCTTCTGACCCCAACTTCAAGAACTTGCCCTCCACTTTTCAACATTTACATATTTGGATTACAACGACGACTGCCGAAGGTTAAGTACATGCCGTGAGCATTATAATTATAACTCATTGATTTGGTAAATTGGATGTATAACTTCACATTTTGGAGGGGTATTCGAAGGTTCGTCCAACCTTATTTATTAACGAGCTCGATAGGTAGGGTGTAACTACAATTGTAATTTGTCATGTCCAATGGTCAATAGTGAACTGAAGTATGTAAAATTAATGATGCAATTTTTAATGTAGATTGTACTCCTGAAATCCTCCTCAATTATTTTTTTTCATAAGCTTTATTGCCGGTGGGGCAGGAAAATAGCAGAGCAGAGCTAGGTCTTGCAGCATAAAACTGTGGAGATCCTATGGACAGGTAATTAAGTTAATAACAGTAAGGATTTTTTTATTGGCTAGTAATTTGAGTAATTAAAAATTATTGTAATTTTTTATTTTCTTGGAAGATCGTATTCGCTGAGAGCTAGTGAATTTAATTATGTAAATTAGTAACCAGATCCTGAGCCGGGCAAACACAGGGTCTGATCCGTTACAGTTTGGCGCGGCAACTGGGTGGGCACGATTCGTGTCACGAACCGAGATAAGAAAAATTTGCAAAGTCATATTAGAGGAATTGTGTTGTGTTTTTCAAATTAAATAAAATGGCAGGAATAGGAGAGGAAGTCAGGTAAACAAGGGATATCAAACAGGAGGGCCTGACGATACTACTTTGATAACCACGGACCTATCAATGATAAACTTCCAGATGACAGTAGCTGTCAAGCAATCATGAATATAACACCACCAAGTCTGTAGTGAACACGCTAGACGAAACAGAGCAGGAGGGGAAAATAAAGCCTATGTCAGAGAAGGTTTAGGAAAGAGCGATTCAGATGTGCAAATATCAGGGGAACAAAAGAAAAAGGAGGAAAACGAGGAAGGGTTTCAAAGAATGTTTAAATGGATGCAGGAATTAATAGATAAACAGGCAAGTGATTTGAAACAAGCTATAGATAGGAAAATAGAAGAACAGGCAGGAAAAACAGATAAGAAGTTAGACGGACAGTCAGAAAAAGCAGATAAATGGGCACGTGATTTGAAACAGGCTATAGAAGAACAAGCGGTAAGAACAGATGAAAAAATAGATAACTTATCGGCTGAGTTAAAACAGGCATTAGACAGGAGGGGACAAGCAATGGAAGTATGGTTACAGGAATTGAGAGAGGGAAATGTGGAAAAACAGGAGTTGGGAGATAGTAAAGCGATAAGTGAAGTGATTGAAGATAAGAATGATTGTGTTGCCGTGGAGATAGTGGAAGTAAAAGAAAACGAGTGTGAGAAGAGTGGTGATAAGAATGAAGAGGTTGTTGTTGAGAATGATAGCTTAAACAGCGAAGAGATGGAGGTAGAGAGTGCTGATAGTAAGGAAAGAGTAATTGAGAAGAGAGCTAATGATGAAAAAGTGAAAGATAAAGAAGTGAGTGAAGTACAAGTGATAAGAGCATCCAGTAATAACACATGGGGTACTGGAATGATAAGAATGGATGAAAGAAAGTGGAGTGGGTGGGTTTAATGATAAAGTATGTCGATTGAGCGAAGAAAAAGAAGGATTAGATTTTGAGTGGGAAATGACAGTCGAGTGGATTAAAAAGAGCGATGGGGGGTGGAGATCGGAGAAGAGCGATTTGAAAGTGATAGTGGTATGAGAGTGGACTTGTGTGAAGAAAAACGTAGGCTATGGGGGGTCGCAAAGACGACTGGAAGAATGCGTGTTTGTTAAAATTAAAATGAAATGGGTTTTGGACAAAAGAACAAAAGAGAAAAGCAAAAGTAAAAATGAAAAAGTTTGCATACTAAAACAAACAAAGAGTAGAGGTGATTTTGAAGGTGGGCTAAGTAGGATAGATAATGTTCGTAGATTTTAAAACGGAAAAGTAATTGTTTTGATAAGTTTTGTTTGTTGTTAGTCCACTGTTCAAATAGTTTGATTGTTAGGATGTAGTTGACCAGTTTCATAGCAAGAGGGGGGTTATGTATTGCGTGTTGTAAGATAGAACAGGTAATGTCCGCAGGGGTTTGTACAATTTTCTAGGACACTTTTTGAGGGCCCAGTAGCTTCTGTTGCCCGGGAATAATGCTTATGTCTAATTACGGAGAGGGGTACTGCAAAAGGGGTGTACAATGTAGAAAATCTCAAACCATATCGAACACTGCAGACGGATATTACTAATGGTTCAAACAAGGTATTGTAAATAGTATTAAATAATGACCATACCGAGGATGTGCTCTAGTTTATTGTAACTAGTAGACGAGGTATCTCATTGTTTATTTGTTTCATTTTAATTGTATTTTATGTCTCTGTAGAGAGGTATAGTGATTTTTATTTTTGTTTAGAGTATAAATAATCATGTTGGCCATTAAGAAGGAATAATGGTTCAAAAAAAAAATGTGTGTGCATGGTAATGGGTATTAAGGGTTAATTTTGTTGTAAAAGTTGCAACAAAGGTGCAACTTTTATCACACTTCAAGTGATAACAATGGAGGGATGGTGATAAGGAACCGCTAGGAATTATTTCTTATAAAAAGAAACTTGTTGATTTTGGAGGGATATTCAATAGGAAAATTGGAGTCAGTGAATGTCTAGTTGGAAGTAGTATGCTAATTAGGTCGGCACTGATTTATATCTGCATTGATGAAATTAGAGGCTTCACCGGTGTAACGTAATTTTCTTGTTTGTATTCCTTTTTACAGATAGTTAATCCTAGATAAATAAACTGCCAGTAGTTACCAGTGTGATAACGTCAAGGCCGTAATTAAATGAGTCGTTGAGTTAATGAGTTAATGGGTTGATGAATTGGTATTCTGCGTTGAAATCGAATAAGGAGGTTGCCTGTTGTGAAAGTGTAATGTGTTGTTTTTTTGCTGGAGGCGTGTCACAATGGCTAATGAATTAACGTAAATGTGGATTAGACTATGAAAAAGGAATCTTTTATTTGTTAAGCGTACTGGCCAGAGAGCAGTGAGCAAATTCAGGGAAGTTTCTGCAGTAATCAGCGATATAAATGTAAAAGGAAGGAAGTGAGAGTTAATTTAGTGTCAAATCACGTCATTCATTGTCAGTTACCTATTCAGATTAATATTCCATATAACCAAGATGTAAGACTAGATAAGAGAGGTCTTTGTGGAGAACGTTTACACTACGCTTTATTTTGTCACTGAGTGTGTTGGATTTGTAATTGTATATTGTCAAAAGAATGTAGATTGAAGAAAGGGAAGGACTGAAGGCAGTCATGCGGAAGTGACCACAGCTGACAGCTGACCCATGACTAGAGGGAGGTGGCCTTGGCTACCATTGAGTAATAGAAATTGCTTTGAAAGTAAAAGTTGTCGACCTTGTCAGAGAAACCCAAGTAAGGGTATGAATGGAAACAGGAAGAGTTGTTTTTGGGGAATGACCGAAGGTTGCTTCTATGCGGAAACCAAACAATGTTGCGTCATAACTACCTATAGTCAGTGTACAGTCAACCTCAGCTACAGTCCATTCAACTTAAGGATTTTCAATTTGGACTTTGAAAATTTCTGGGTCCAATGTATTATTATTTTTTTTGATTTTATTTCATATGGAACAGTGATTGTAAAGATAAGCTTTCAATCAAGGTGATGGTAATTAGAAAGTAGTTCTTAAAACAGAATTCAATACTTGTAAAAATTCAAAGATTGATTTTTCTGATGGAGGTAGGTGAATTTTCAAATGCATTTTGATTTGTAAATTAACCTGAGGGGGTATTATCGCGACTGGACTTAGGTCTACTGTCAATCTTTGAATTTCTCTAGATTTATGTGTGGTATTGCATACTAAACTTTTTTTTTGCCTATTTGCTATCGAATTTTGCATATCAAATATTAATTTTATTTAGTAATCAATTTTAATTTTATTAGTAATTAGAAACTTAAATCAAGCTTCAGTTCTAATTAACATCGATATTTAATTGTAATCAAGTTGAACAACCAGGATAGATCAAGCTTAGAGAAAACATCTCGAAGTTAGATTTCTTTCAAAATCCGAATACAGCTACGCAGTGCAGAGCAAATAATTAATTTCAAGGAACGTTTTGAAAGGGAGCTAATCTTGTTGCAGACAGAGGTCTTGGAAAATTGTAAAGGATGCGGTTTTGGTGAACTAGGTAGCGCCTACCCGTCGGAGACGATTTCACGGTTGATTTCTCACTCGCCTAGATGGCTGATTTAATCTCAGTCCGAGTAGCTGCTACGCAGTATTTTTGCGAGGTGTTTTGGTCTATAGTAAGAGTCGAGTCAATAGGATGGAATGACAAAGGGCATAAGTCCATGTAGTTTTAGCAGGGGTTCAGGGTTTCAAGTTGAGATCGGAAGAGTATATAATTGGTCTTTTCACGAACCTGGAGAAGCGACGTGTGCACTTGAGGGGCCATGCCCGTGTTTTCGAGGAGAGCTGGGTGTTCTCGAGAGAGTTGTTCCGGTGGCTGTGTCCACGGGTGATGTGAGTCGAAGGATGGGGGCTCTCCGGATTGCACGGAACCACCATGATTGTCGCGGTTAGCTAAGTTTTATAGGGCCTACCGGGCTTCGGGGTAGGATTCCGAATCAAGTATCGTGTTGGAACTTCATTAGTGATCATCGAGTTGAAAGTGATTCGTAATTAATTAATTGTGCCGAGCATCATATTTTTTCATCGTTGTCAGTGATAAGCCTCTGCTATCACGTAATTAATTAACTGTGCCGAGCATCATCTCTTTTATCGTCGTCAGTGATAAGCCACTGCTATCACGTAATTAATTGACTGGTGTCTAGCATTGGACAGTTAGAACAGTTCAACAGTAATGCAATAATTGGGTTATTATCGTCAGTGGATTATATTCCTGTGAACAGTTACATCAGACAGTAAGACTTTCAAACATTTTACCAACCATAATTAACAATAACTAATTTCAACGGCACAAGACCTTTCGAACTGAACTTCAATTTATCAAGAATCTACCAATCAAAAGAACTGTGTATTAATCAATAGACTGTGTCCAATCAATAATTCAAGTGTTCAAGGAACTGTGTTTATAATCAATAAACAGTGTGTCTAATTACCAGTGCTTAATCAAACCACGTGTGTCATCGCCATGTGGATTATCTTCTGACCCCAACTTCAAGAACTTGCCCTCCACTTTTCAACATTTACATATTTGGATTACAACGACGACTGCCGAAGGTTAAGTACATGCCGTGGGCATTATAATTATAACTCATTGATTTGGTAAATTGGATGTATAACTTCACATTTTGGAGGGGTATTCGAAGGTTCGTCCAACCTTATTTATTAACGAGCTCGATAGGTAGGGTGTAACTGCAATTGTAATTGTCATGTCCAATGGTCAATAGTGAACTGAAGTATGTTAAAATTAATGATGCAATTTTTAATGTAGATTGTACTCCTGAAATCCTCCTCAATTATTTTTATTCATAAGCTTTATTGCCGGTGGGGCAGGAAAATAGCAGAGCAGAGCTAGGTCTTGCAGCATCAACTGTGGAGATCCTATGGACAGGTAATTAAGTTAATAACAGTAAGGATTTTTTTTATTGGCTAGTAATTTGAGTAATTAAAAATTATTTGTAATTTTTTTTATTTTTCTTGGAAGATCGTATTCGCTGATGAGCTAGTGAATTTAATTATGTAAATTAGTAACCAGATCCCTGATCCGGGCAAACACAGGGTCTGATCTGTTACATTACCAAACAAATGCTATCAATCACTCTGTAAACTTTGATTTTTTAAATTGTGAAATTCACAAGACAAATCTGATAAAAGAGATAATTACCCTACTTTGTCGTGTAACTATTCATCACTTTTGTAAAAGGACAAATCGATCCATGAAATCAAATATGCTTATCCAAAGAAAGCAAAAGGCTGATACAAAGAAGGCTTCAGATGAGATGAAGAAAATGTCTGCAGGACAAAGACGGATGAAGAAAATACTCCATCAATAGACGACATACATGGTTACTCAATTGGCCAACTTATGTCGCTATATCTGTCTCTTTTTTCTCATACGGACATTCAAACTTAACGTCAAACACAGTTCTTATATATATTCAAAATGGTGTAAATTGTAACTATGACATGGTACCAGACGTGACCCAAACTCCACGAAGACTGGACATATATTATTATTATGTTTTTACATTTAAGAAGGTGGATGCAAACATTACTTTATACGTTGATACAACCTAGACCATAACTCCATTGTCGTCATCAATGTCGTCATTTAAGAAGGTGGATGCAAACATTACTTTACTTTATACGTTGATACAACCTAGACCCTAACTCCATTGTCGTCATCATTGTCATTTCACTACGAGATGTAAATCAATACGATATGCTTTGACTACGAGATGTACGAATCAATACGATATGCTTTGACTACGAGATGTACGAATCAATACGATATGCTTTGACTACGAGATGTACGAATCAATACGATATGCTTTGACTACGAGATGTACAATTTTTTTTTTCGATCAAATGAATATCTGGAGTCTCGACCCACTGTGCTGTCACACCAGTAAGCTATAAATTATTAACAATGTGCAATTCTCGGCGCTCGTTTAGATCGACGCTCCTAAACCACTTTATAAACTTTTAACTTCGGGTTCTCTAACGCAAAAGTAAGTAGTATAATGAGAACACGATCATTAATGCGCCTGAAAATAATTTTAAATGAATAATGACTAATTCTGGATACAATACAATGTTTTGCAATAGTTATTTAAAATAAAGACGTTCGTATTGCTGTGATGAAAACGTTGTTTTTGGATTACTATATTTACAAACTTTTAAATTTAATTTAAACCCTTCTATTATGTATAGGTTAGGTATGTTAGCACAGGCTGATTCGCTCTTTACAACACGGAGATGTGATTAAAATACCAATTTCCTTCAAACCAACAACTCATTAATATTATATTACAGCATTTCCTAAAGATTTATGCCTATAGGCGCTCTCATTAATAATAAATTATTGCATATATGCAATAATTTATTATTAATGAGAGCGTATTTTAGTATTTCGGACAATCCACTCGATTATTTCTTATCCCCACCCGGGTAACCCACTAAAGACCAATTATGAACGGGTACCAGGGTCGTAAAAACAGTCGTATTTCGTAATTCCTTGCAGTACACACCAGATTAACAAAAATCCAATAAATAGACATTTAAATTATAATATAATAATAAAGGGTGAGTTTCTACTACACTTAAAAGTAAACTTAGGACGCGCTATTGTATCTGCACAATCAATCTACAAAGGTAGGTTTATTGATAATATTTTTATAAGAGGCCTACACATTTAATTCCCAACATTAAACACTATGTAATACAACAAGTGTATAATGTTGTAATGTTCTTTGATTTGTTGCACTTTATTAGGATATTCCTGGACCAATGTGTGCAATAATTGCATCGAGAAAAAAACTTGCATAACTGCACTTTGATGTCATGGAAGATTTAAAAAAACATTATCTTTTCTGCATGTATTTTTGTGTTTGTATTTAATATATTTCGACGTAGAAATAAAGTAGAACTGAAGTGTGGTCATCTTTATGATTTGTAAATAAATTTTGTTTCATCCAAAAGTGCCTATAGAAGTTAATAAATTGAATATTGCCACTAAAAATTAGCAATAGTATGAAAAGAGACCTTCCATATCGACCGTTCATGTTACCGGACGTGATAGTAACTACTCCGAACTAAAGATGGCGTAGGCCTTCACTTTTGCACTAGTCAGGTAACAATACTTCCACCGCCTTGTTCCTATAAGAAACTTATCTTCCCCAACGAAGTGTATAATAGTATCCTTGGTAGTGAGTTATCGATTCCTCCAATTTGGAATCGATGCAGACAGGAATCGATCCGGAATCTGCCATGCCATCTCTTAATTTCTGCACATAAGCCTGGTTTGCTTGAGTACGTCCGACAGTCCTAACAACACTAGGGAGTAGGGTTGAGTCGTTTAAGCGTTTAAACGCACATGTAGAGTTTATATTTAGAGAGTCAGGGTATATGTTTAAACTCACAATAATAAGCTTTTTCTTGATTTTAACTTCTGTAGACAATTCATTTAATAATTATGGTATGAATGAGAGTATAAATGTGTAATATGTTTTATTTATGCACTTTAAAAATGTAAATTAATGTTATTTCAATTTCATCAAATATTTTATTATAAATTCAAAATTGTTATTAACTAATTAGAAATCTGAAAATGTATTTAAATTAAAGGTTGGATGGAAGAAAAGATTTAGCTGGCCTTAATCCCGCCTGGAAAATAAAGACGATTATCTATCTATCTATCTATCTACAAACTTTCTATTACAAAATTCCCTGACTTTTCCATGTTTTCCAGATGGAAAATTATATTTTTTCAGGCTGCAAATTTGGCTTTCCCGCACATAATAATGGAGGAAAAATTGTTTATAAATTCAATGTTGATTTTGGCGGGAATTTTAAACACCAGACAAGGCAAAATAATTTAGGAATTGTTTTTTAAAATTGAGAATTTCTATTTTCAGCAACAAAAAAGGTAGGTATTGAAATTACTAAAATATTGATCATTTACATTTCTAGTTAAATTCCAGGGGAAAAAAACAAAATTTCCTGACTTTTCCAGGTTTTCCAGTCTTGTAGACACTGGAGTTTTATATAAATGTGTAAAAATGTAATTGCAAGTAGTACTCTTCGGCCACTCAAGTTCAGCAAAACGTTTGACAAGTCTGCACAGCCGATGGGTGAATTGATGGTCAGTAACTGAGTGCTTGCCGCCCGACAACAGTCTGGTCGTACGGCCCGGCAATCGTGCTACTCACTACTCGCGCATAGGGGGGGGGGGGGGGGGACGGCTAATGCGAGAGCATAATCTGCAACAACAGCATAATTCCTGCTTTAAAAAAGTTTCATTCATTCAGTTCGTCTATGGTGGAGTGACGATTGACCTAGACTAAGATGATACTATCAAGAGAGTCTTCTTTAAGTAGTCTCTCCAACGAGATAGAGAGGGGTTTCTCTACCTTGTAACAACTCAAACACGGTAGGAGAACAAACAATATAGGAATAAACAACAAAAAATATATAATATAGCACATTTTATTTTTCTATGGTTTTGCACCGGGGGGGGGGGGGGGGAAAGTAGGGGGGGGGGTGTACCAAAGTTAAAACTAGGGATGACATTGCAGAATCGATTAATTGATTCCTGTCTGCATTGATTCCAAATTGGAGAAATCAATTCCTCATTCGACAGTTTAAATATTCATGCGTCATGTTTTGGGGCATGGCAGAGCGGTGAACCACGTGTCGACTGTCCCTCCCTCTCCAGCCAGACGCCGATCGTACACAAAAGCAAGCAGTACGGTCAACAGACGACGACGCAACGCTGCGAAATACATCGTTCCATGGCGTAAGGCGGGTGAGACACGCCTTCACGGGCTCCGCGGCAAACAACCGTGGAAATATCGCCGCGTATCATGGGTTCCGCGGAAAATGACCACCAAAATAACTGTGCATACAATTAAAAAGTTTTTTCTTGGGAATCGATTCTTAGGTCACAATGATCGATTCAAATTTTTTAGAATCGATGTAATCCCTAGTTTAAACGTCGTTTCCTTAAACAACACGGAAGAGAAGTTCTGAAAGCACTCACCAGGGGAAGGCTCGGGACTGTGGTGTCGCTTGTGAGGCTTCCTCGTTGCAACCACGTCCGGTGTGGCCTGATTCTCTTTGCCACTCGTTGCATCTGTGAAGAAAACATCAACCATGAACAAAAATAAAGTCTATTTAATTTAAATGATCAAAAGATCTAAGCCTAGCGTCGTTAGTACCCTACTGCCACTGCAAATTTGTATATCTAATTAAATTAAAATTATTTTGATCTGCTGTAGGTAGCTGTGTATTATGTTAAACTTGTTAAAGAAATATTTGGCAGAAGGCAATATTTGCCAAAACAAAGCTTTTACCTCAACGCAGAGCACATCTGACAGACTGCAGCAGAGTTCTGTTGTACATACTAGGAAAACGCTAAAGTCCCGTCACGTTGATGGATGAGCTTTTTTGTAAGTTTTTAGTTTGCGTGGGATCTCTTCACTTATCAAGTGCTTTTTGAACGCATTGTAGGTGATTGTTGTCAAGTTTCTATTGTTATTTGTTAATTGTTATTAAATACCTCAAAAAACTTAATTTAAAACCTTTATTTATATGGTTTCTGGATAATGTTTTCAACTTTTTCTTTCAAAAAGCATTACATCACTATAACCTTAATGTCCATGTGAAATATGAACGTTCTAGCCCCACCCGTTTGGTCAGAATCGGCCCAAATGCCACGAAAATATCGCACGAAAAATCGAAAAAAATCGTAAAAGTACGATATTCATGAGAAATATTTTTTCGATTGTACCCAAAAACGTGGCACGTCTAAGTTCAGAAATTTGGAAGGTCTCCTCAAAATTTCATCAAGATCGCATATGCCGTTTGCCCAGAATCATGCGAACAAACAGACAGAAAAACAAACAAACAAAAAAAAAAAAAAAAAACATTGGAGCTAAATTTTTTGAGGGGTCAGTGAAATTGAAGTTTTCGCTACGCTCATCCAACAAGTACCTAGATCTAAGCCGCCCGCCTACTGCAGTCACTGGTGGCTTACTAGTTAGTAGGCCCTACTAGCATGCGAAGGGTAGCCGGGTTCAAACATCTGTATTATTATGTTCTTATGTCTGAACTATAACGGCTCCAATTTTTGATACTTTTACTTCAAACAGGACATGATCTACTTGCAAAGCACCTTCTCGGATAAGAATCACTGATAGCAGTACTTGCAGTCTATGTGGGAGCATTGAATAACCAGTATAGGGAAGAAGCCCAGGACAATAGAACCTCAGCCTTCGAGGTCGGTAATCCGCTTAACAACAGAATGCGCTGCTTCAAGTCGAAAATTGTCGATGATAGTAGTAACTCTAGCGGGTGACAGAGGGACTTGGTAGTCGACCGGTAACGTCTGCTCAACCACTCAAACTACTACCGCGCAATAGGCGGCGAGCAGAGTAACTACGTGAACCGGGCAGCCTCGTATTATCGCGGTAAATTTAAACCATTTTAATTTCAGAGAACTGAATTTAGAAGATTCGTTGTTGTGTCTATAGATAGCAGTAGGGGTTTTGCTTCTTCCAACAAGACAAAACCATCCGACCGACCTCTGTGAATTTAGTTAGGTGATTTTGCCAATAGATGGAGGAGTACTACCACTTGTCAAACAAGAAAATAATAACAAACATCCTTCTTTATTTTCCACTTCAAGCGGTCTACAAACGAATACTAGAGACAGAAACCACTATGCAGGATGTGAAACTTTTTGATGACACTATCTTCCTGTGACTCCATAGGTTTTATTATATTATAAACATAGTTTTTAAGTCTAATTGAAATCAAAAGTTCAAATCTTTGGGGATTGAAGTTGCGAAATTGGACACCAAGATTAATAGGTCCAGTACTTCTGGACTCATAACAGCCAATTACTTGCAATCAAATATTATACATTTGCTTATCTGGCTTGTAAGTCATTTTCGTTTTCACACCTATTCAATAAAAAGCTAAGAATACTAATCCCTAATAAGTTACATTTGAATATGCTACGCTGGCATAATTAGAAAAACGTGTACCGGTACAGTAAAATATGATTTTTATTATTAATTTTCTTTGGTTATTAATAATTAATTGGACTATACACTGCACTTTAATAAATAAATAACCAGATTTAAAACAATATTTCGATGACTTGAGATGGCAGTACGTATTTATTTTGGTTCTATTTCTTTCTTTTTTTGTTATAGGTTGCCTGTCAATAAAAACCAGTGGAAGACGACTGATAGTCGTCGAAATCTTGATTTAAATCTTGTTATTTATTATTACAGTGCAGTGTATAGTCCAATAGATTATTAATAAATAAACTTCACCTACTCTAAAAGTTTAATCAAATAAATATTAATTTTGTTATTCCGTATAGAATGTTATATGCAAAACATTCAAGCTTACGGATACATGCAAATAGCAAACCTATGTTCCATTTTGGACATATTTTGCACCCATCATTAGTATCCTTGATTGGAATTATATAAAATACACCAAGGCAATAATAACTGTATCAGACGAAATCATATAGATAAATAAACATATATATAAAGTATAAACATGGATATAAAACAGAGGGAAGAAGATGAAACTAAACTAAATTCTTGCATTGTGCATAATTTTATGCGTCTGGTTCATTGTGCTATTTTTAGCTTGCTCTAATCAAGAATGTTCATTCATGAATGGAATCATTCTCAAATTTTTACCTGCAGAAATGTTACGAGAAAAAGTTTAAAAAAACAATAAATTTGTAATAGATGACCAAAGGCTACTTTAAAAAGAAATTGGCGTTTTCCTATTTTAAAAATTATATGACAATCATCAAAAACTAGCCCACCACTACCATAATAAAGGTGTAGGCCTAGATAATTTATTTATTATTTATTATTTGTCTCTGTAATTTGTACACATTATACAAAAATTACAGAATGAAACAGGAAAGCAGGCCTATTGTGGCCCATTCACCGCAGTGATCCTGTTCCATTCTACACATTAATAAAATAATAAAATAACATAAATTCTCTTATAAAAGGACGATAATGATAATGGTGAAATGGATGATACAGTTTATTAATATGATAGTTAAAAATGAAATGAACTAATGTTTAATGCCGGTATCAAAGATCCATTTGTCTTAGCGGTGGTCGTCAACTATAGGTCAATCAGGCAACCATTTGTCATCTTAAGTGATCTTGAATGGCCCTTTTAAACGCCTTATCAGAGATCCGTGACTCACATTCATTCACAGTTATGCAATAATTGGATGAGCGAAGCGAAAACTTAAATTTCACTGACCCTCCCCAAAAATTAGCTCGGGTGTTTGTTTGTTTGTTTATTTGTTTTTTTT